>JAJOOR010039334.1:0-11437 GCA_036250505.1 Solanum acaule | reverse complement strand
ATATATTATCAAAGGAGGTTCACAATTATTATTATTTTTGAAAAAATAAGGGACAAAAGAAGAAAAGGGAACAAAGAGAAGCAAGAAGACAAGGAAAATAAAAAACGAGTGAAGTAAATGGGTTTTCTAAGTTGAAGAAGATAGAGATGAGATAGTTGGTTCTTTTGAGTTTTGGGGAAGAAGATAGCAAAAAAAACAAAGAATGGAGAAAGTACAATAAAATAAATAAAAGAAAAGAAAAAAATAACATTTCTAATTAAATAAATACTTAAATAAATATATATTTACGTTTTGACTCAACTCACTCGCTATCAGAGAGTGAACTACACTCTACATGCCACATAGGCACGTAATGGGACAATAAATTCATTCTACATAAGAAGAGGAGGGTAATAGGACCCCCGCAAAGTTCAGGTGTCTTTTTAAAAAACAAGTCTTAGTTTAATGGGGTAATGATGTATTTTCCCTTTCATATAGAATAGTACATTTTGATATTTTTTTCTCTAAGTTTGAGAGGGTTTTGAAGACTTGAAGATCTAAAGGGTTTCATTTTCAAGATTTGGATTTGGGTCTCTTGGATTCTTCAATTTTGGCAGGTATCAAGACTTAAATCTTCATACCCAATTGAATGCGAGCTAAATTTGGTATAAATTTCTATCTCATATACATGTGTGGCTAAAAACCCCAATTCTTGGGGTGTGATTTAGTGAATATGGTTAAGATAATTATTGGGTCTTGCTTACTGATAGTTTAATCGTAGTGTAATTGTTATTTCGTTTCGTAGTTGTGGATGAATTTAATAAATTTGTAGTTGCAAATACAAGTTTATTTATCTATTTTCGGCTTGCGAGAGAGAGAGGTCGTAAAATTAAAACTACCAAATTAATGGCTGGTGGGAGTGTGTCGACATGAGGTTCAGCTCGAGAGAGTGAATCCTAGTTTCATTCCCACACACTCAGCTAGAGAGAGTGAGTGAGTTAAGGCGTAGGCATGTCTTCATGCGGCAAGTGGGTGTCCATGAGGAACACATTTGAAACGGGGTAAGTTGCTCGAGAGACAGCTTATCCCCCTTAAAGTTTAGCCTAGTCACAATTATTCTATTAATCTTCTATCGAAAGCATGTACCCAATAATCTAGCATAACCCGTATTCTCGTGACAAGGATCCCCTCTCATTACTTAGAAATCCTTGAATATTTTGCCGTTTTTATTTACTAGTGTCAAAACCCCATTGTTAATTCACACTCTTGTGTCCCTCTTTAATTTACAATGTCTTTAGCTACGACTAGTTAGAACTAAATTTTATTTTTCTATTAATTGTCAAAACCACTTTCTTGGGAATGATCCCAACCCTTGGTTGGGTTACTAAATTGTTGTACGATTGTAGACACTTGCATCGGAAGTTGCGTCTTGATTATGTAAAAATCAAAATGGCGCCGCTGATGGGGAGTGGTGTTATTTGGGAATTCTTAGTTAAGTTCAATTTTTGTGTTTAATAGTTGTAGTTTTACTAATTTTATTTTTTGTTTTGTTTTTCTCTAAGTTCTTGTATGCAGAAACCCCAAGCATGGCTGAGGGAATTGGTGGCAACTTAGCTGAGGCGAACCAAGAATTCAAGGGTGACTTCAAGTTTGCTGCACTGGTAACTCAACTGAATGACTTGGCCACCAAAATCTCAAAGGTGGAAAACCAGTGCAAGAGTCAAAGGAGGCACATACCTCTTTATGAGCGAGAAAGGTCTAGGAGCAATGAAAATAAACGTATCGAGGATATGCTATTAATCATTCTCCAAAATCTTCATAAGCAATATAGAATGCTAGAGGCGATGAGGGAAAGCGTGGAGGTATAGAATCAGATAAGTGGCTCCCACTCAAGATCAATCAACTTGATTACCTCTTGGACCACACATTGCCTCATCTCTACCCAAGCAGTAAATGTGGGTTGCCTAGTGGCATTAGGTCTAACCCCAGAGACGAAGTTTGACTAGTAGCTCACGTCGAGCCACGACGTTAAATAAGACGCTTCTTGGGAGGCAACCCATGGTTTTAAATGCTCTAGTTTGCTTTTATAAATAATGGTGTGTTGATTTTGTAGGTTAAAACGAAGAATGTGTTGAAAAGTGCAGCTTGGTGAAATAATGATCCAGTTGGCGAATCGCGGAACTAGTTGGCAATCCCGCGAGTATCCGCCATTTGGACCTCCATGTAAACTCGAAGCCCTGTAAAACTCAGCAAAATGCGAGACCATTTGGCGCTTCACCGAGTAGCTCGGTGCACACGAAAAATATCGCCGAGTGGGTGAAAACTGGACGGTCTTAAAAAGAGCCAAGGAGTTAAATTTCAAATCCTTTCACTTTCCCTCACTTTTTATTTTCCCAAACTCACACCCGCACTCTAGTTTCTATATTTCTTGCATTTTTAGAGTATTATTAGTGTTGATCTGTGCTTGGAGTTGGATTTCATTGCCACCTAGCATTTCAAAGTAATTTAATAGGCATCAAAGGTTATTCTTCTGAACCACGAACTTATTGTCACTAATTTGTTCACTTATGCAAATGATATTATCATATTGTCATGTGTTGGGCCTCTCTGATACGATTAGATTGTTCAAACGCCTATTTTAATTCGAGAATCTTGCCCATTTTGTCTTGATTTTTTAAATCCCGTATGCTTGTGCGTCCAAATGATTAAATTTTGTGTGGTTGTGCTTGCATGTTGTTTAGTTTGGCAAAACCGATAGAAGTCTGAGTATCTCGGGGTGATGGGTGTTATGGGTCTGAGCTTAATTTAACTAGTGCATGCTTTGATTTATTTTTGGGGGTTGTGGAGTTGAATTCGAGAAAATGGGTTGAAGGTAGGCATGTTGGGTCGTTTAGCGAGCTAGGTCGAGCTCGCCAAACTACATGGTGGTTCTCCTAACGTCCCCATCTGGCCTTAAATTTAACCATAATGGTGCTGTTAATTCTATATCTTTCGGTGAGAAGTTGAAGGTCGCCAAAGGCTTTCGGCGAAGTTTATCAGGGATTTTGTCAAATATTTCTATAACCTCTCTTCGAGATTTTGCAGATATGACTAAACCTAAAGTTGTTGAAAGAATAACACCAGCTTAAGAGAAGTTCAAAGGAATTGCGATAAAAGAAGATGCAGTTACGTTAAAGGGAAAAGCTTTGAAACTGCCCACAACTACTGGGAAAGGCAAGGGCAAGAGGCCCACTCCTGCTAGGAAAACCATCACCCTAAACCCTAATACTTCTCCATGGGAAAGAGGATTCTACAGAGCTGTGCATGTCTTTCTGGCAGGCTCACAATCAACAGGCCTTGGTGAAGCTGGCAGTGCTATTCCCTCTGAGGTGACCTCGGGCACTGATGCCCAGGCTCATGATAAGGCATCGAGCATTGATCCCCAGACAGATGGAGTCACCAATTAGACATGATTCCTCTTTACCTCCCACTCTATCTTACTTTATTTTGACTGTTGGATTTTGTGTTAATTGCATTTGAGGACAAATTGCTTTTATTTGTGGTGGGGTGAGGCCCACCTTTGTGTGTTATTCGTTAATTATGTTTTGTTTATATATTTGGGTTGTTCTGTTTAAATTGTTTTATTACACTATTTTCTATGGATGATCAAGCTTATGGATTTTCTTTTTTATTTTAAATTGCAAAATAATTTTGACCTTTTCGAAAAAAATTTAATTTTTCGCCACCCTTTATATGCTCGTGAATGGGGCTGTTCCTTGGCAAATTTGAGTCTCGGTTTTGATCAATACCGATGACTTAAATAGTGCTTACAATCGAACGAACATGAATGTACGGCTACGATGAGGCCAAATGAAGTTGCATAGACAATATGTCAATGTGAACTCTTTGCATCTCGTTGTGATTAGCCATTTATCAAATTGATTCTCTTGTGATGACCGTTGCACACTAACGAATGTGTGAAGTCTTGTTTGACTTAAGTGTCGATGCATTGTGTGATAAGTTTACTTGGAACCATGCATGACAACACCTAGAATTTTCCCTGTTGGTCAGGTTTACTAAGTAAGACATTCTCTTGATATGATCTTAGACAACATCGAAGAGTGTGAACCAATTTGACATATACCTCTTTTGTGATCTACCTTGTGAGCGTGTGATTCTCTCTTGAACACCCTTTGAGCCTTACCTTTCTTTGGAAGAAAATTGATGAAAACTCGACCTTTTTTAATCCATTAAAAATGGAACCCTTCCATATAAAAAAAAAAGAAAGAGAGAAAAAGAGAAGGAAAAAAGAAGAAGAGAAAGTTGTGGAGAAATAGGGTTCCGAACAATCCATGGGAAGCGAATAATAGGATGACCTATAATGCACTAATGAAAATGATGAAGGAAAAAGAAAGAAAGTGTTGAGAGCACCACATTTCATGAGGATAAAAATCATTGAGCCTAAATGACCATACCTTTACACTCAGCCCCGTTACAATCCTTGTTAAGACCTTTCTGATCTTGAGAAAGTTGAGACAAATGTTGATTGAAAAATACGGGCAAACCTATAGGTGAAAGCATGCATTGTGTTCATCTTTGTGAGTGTGAGCGTTGTATCTGATTCCTAAAATTTAAATTGATTATACCTTTGCGTGTGAAAATGGATTCATCATTTGTGTGAGGGCATTCGAAGGCTTTTGTTGAGCTTGAACTTGCATTTGGAGCAAGTATTGCGAGCTTGAGAAGCTTTGGTAATGGTGTGTCACAACTTGAATCTTTGAGTATATAATTGATCCTTGCATAAGTAAATTGAGTCTTGTTGTGTACCTTCATAATTGAATCTTGTGTAGCACTGTTTGAGACATCGTTGTTGAACTGCTGAACTTGAGTTTTACTTCAGGACAAGCAAAAGTTTAAGTTGGGGTGTTGATGAGTCCACAAATTGGACTCATTTAGGGCTATATTTTAATATAAATTATGTCCTCAAATGCTTATTTTATCTCAATTTCTGATGAAAACCCTTAAATTTCAGGTATTTGAGGTTTGAAGGAAAGCATGGACACTACGTCTCAAAAAGGAACGAAAAGGCTAAAAAGAATAAAGAAATGACAGGATCGCCGAGTCCACTTGGCGAGTCGCCGAAGGGTCTTACTTCGCCTTTTGTTCTAGTGTGCTGAGCCTTGAAGGAAAGGATCAAGTCGACAGAAAAAGGGAGCAGTCGGCGCATCGCCGAGAAGTTCCGTGAAGTAGTACCATGTCGCCCAATGACCCAGAGCACAACAATGCTGAAGGCTGGTGCAAGACAACGATGAACTACACCAAAAGGCTAATCGCCGAGTTGATCGGCGATTCCGACTAACGACGCCGAATGATCCACTGCAGCACAAATCTGTGAAATCTATAAATATTAGTCAAAGTTGTAGTTTTAAGGGTCGAACAATTATTATAATTTTCATATAGAATATTACTTTGTGACTAAATTTGAGAGGGTTTTGAAGACTTGTAGATCAAAAGGGTTTCATCTTCAATATTTGGATTTGGGTCTCTCGGATTCTTCAATTTTGCCTGTATCAAGACTTAAATCTTCATACCCAATTGAATGTGAGCTCAATTTGGTATAAATTTCTATCTCTTATACATGTGTGGCTAAAAACACCAATTCTTGGGGTGTTATTTAGCGAATATGGGTTAAGATAATTGTTGGGTCTTGCTTGCTAATAGTTTAATCGTAGTTTAATTGTGATTTCATTTAGTAGTTGTGGATGAATTTAATGAATTTGTAGTTGCAAATACAAGTCTATTTATGTGTTTTCGGCTTGCTCAAGAGGGAGGTTGTAAAACTAAACCTACTAAACTGATGGCCGATGGGAGTGGGTCAACATGAGATTCAACTTGAGAGAGTGAATCCTAGTCTCATTCCCACACACTCAGCTGAAGAGAGTGAATCCTAGTCTCATTCCCACACACTGAGCTCGAGAGAGTGAGTGGGTTAAGGCGTAGGCTGGTCTTCATAGGGTAAGTGGGTGCTCGAAAGGAACGCATTTGAAACGGGGTAAGTTGCTCAAGAGAGAGAGCTTTCCCCCCCTTAAAGTTTAGCCTAGTCACAATTAATGTATGAATCTTCTATCAAAAACATGTACCCAATAATCTACTTAGAAATCCTTGTTTATTTTGTTGTTTTTACTTACTAGTGACAAAACCCCATTGTTAATTGACACTCTTGTGTCCTCCTTTAATTTAAAATGTTTTTAATCGTTAATGTCCTTAGCTACGACTAGTTAAAATAAATTTTATATTTCTATTAATTCTTAAAACCACTCTCTTGGGAACGATCCCAGCCCTTGGTTGGGTTACTAAACTATTGTACGATCATAGACACTTGCATCGAAAGTTGTGTCTTGATTACGCGAACATCAGTTACCTTGAAAGTGTTTCTCTTATATGTTGTATGCTTAGCTTAGATTGTTGGTGTAGTTGCCATCCCTGATATGATGACTAAAGGTGAAGCTTCCCTTGTCTATGTGAATTAAGCTAATGATAAGACCATAAGACGGTAAGTATGATTATGATTGCCAAAGGGGAAACTTAACATGGATAGGATCATGGGGTCTTATCCATGTATTACACAAGTACACTTGGAAGTTACTTATAGAATGGTTCTCTAATGATATGAAAGTCTATGTATTGACTATGTATATGGATTATGCTTTATGATGACTAATGCGTACATTATGTCTATGTTGGAGATTATGTTTATGACTATGTTATTATCTCTTATGCTTATGTCTTATGTTGGCTAACACTTATGTTATGCTAGGTAACATATTTAGTACATTTTGTACTAATGCATACTCTTTCCTACATTCTTATTAAATGTAGGGACCGGCGATATTGAGTTCCCTTCTCGTGGCTAGGTTACTAGTAGGAGCAAGAAGTTGAAGATCGGTGAGTCCTCATATCATTGAGGATAAAGCCATTATTTCCTTTGTCTTATCTTTTATGTTTTAGACTATTGTATGGGCTGCGTCCCAAAGAGTTATTCAAGTTGGTTTCGATGATTTGAGACAAAGTGTTATAGACCTCCGCCTGCTTTTATAAAAGAATTCTATTGTATGGAAAATGTCTTAAAATTTCCTCATCATTTCTATTTACTCTATGTTATGATATGCTAAGTGGCTTGTGTTAGTCTTTTCGGGGTCTAGTACGCCATGTTACATAAAGCCATTATTTCCTTTCTTTGCAAATATCATCACACCCTTCATGGGTGAGATTTTCAAGTAGATCAAATCACTAATCTCAAACTAAAGGTCTCTTTTTCTAGCATAGGCATAAGACTTTTGTCGGCTTTGGGATTTTCTCAACCTCTCTCTAAAAAGCCGTATCTTCTCCATAGGCTCCTAAAATAACTTGTAACACCACCAGAAATTAGTAGACCAAACTAGAGTTTAATGTTAGGGTACAAGCCAAGGACAAGGGTCTAGAGCTAAGGGAAAGGGCCAAAGCTACCCAAATCTCCCAAGGCATTTCCCACCTTGCGACAAGAGACTTCATGGCTCCTGGTGGCCACAACGGCCCGTGGTGCTACCCGTAGTGGTGAGGCAATAGCCTCCCTAATGTTGCCCAAAATTGGCTCACATTCACGACAACTTCACGGCTCGTGGGAAGGCTCGTGGTCATGCCTTCACCATTTGAGAGGCCAAGCCAAGCTCAAAGTCCACGGAGGGGACCACGACTCCTGGGACCTCACATGGTCCCTGGGTAGGTGACTTTTAATTGAGGGTTAATTGGTAAATTCCAGTTTGAATCCAACTTAAGTGAGGTCATTTTGCCTAAGCATAAGGTCACTATATAAGTCATTTTAACTCCAAAGGCTCACCCAATCAGGTCATATATACCAAAACCCAAAAGATTTCCCTAAAGCTCATCCTCTCCAAATAATTCTCTCTCTAGTAACTTGAGGAAAAAGAATAAGAAGGAGATTCGAGCTAGGATTAAAGATCAAGCTTTTACACATAAATTTCTTTGGGCTTTGTTGTTAAGGTATGGTAGTTTTGATCCATGGTTAGCTTTCACACATGGTGTCCTCTCAAAACCTTCAATTTGAAAAGATAGAAATTCCCAATTGTTAAGGTTTGCTTCAAAAGTCATTGGTTCCTTTCAAACTTGATTTTTTTGGTTGAATTATGTTATATTAAGCATTAATTGATGATTAACAATGATTTTACGATGTTTCCTTATGAACCCATGAAATTCCAATATTTCTCAATTGTGATTTTATGATGTGGGTTTTTGTTGATGAAAGAGGAATGTTATTAACATACGCATGAAGTGATGGAATCACATGAATTATAATGATATCCATGTCTAATGCTTGAATTCTAGATGTGTTTATTGAAAGTAAGTTTAGAACCTTGAAAGGGCAAAGTATGAGATTATGCATATTTTATGAAATCTATGTAAATGCTTTAAGAACACTTTGAGAGTGAAGTGTCAATGGTTATGATATTGTTGTTGTGTTGGGTGAAAGGATATTCTTATGAACACATAATGAACATGATATGAAAGGTTTTCTCACATAATGAATATTCTAGGTTAAAAGGCTTTCTCGTAATTGAATCTAATACTTACATGTAGACATGATGTGAAAGGTTTTCTCATGCATAATGTAAGAGCTATCCTAATGAACTAAGTTGGATTGAATGTCAAGGACACCATTCCATGAAATATATGAGATGGAAGCTTTTACGTAAGTTGAGTCCGACTTCCAAATGGGGACCTTTTACTCTATTAGAGTCCGGGTTTCCCAAGTATGTCTCATGAGATGGAAACCTTTTACAGAAGTTGAGTTCAGATTTCTAGTAACAATCTCCTTATCCCATAAACTATGTGCCCTACCAGATATTTATCTAGTGGATCTATCTAAGCTAACAAACCATGGTTCTACCTTAGGAAAGTAGGACAACCCTTTTCGGTGTGGGTAACACTGGGTGTTCATGTTATAGCTCAAATGGCCTCATGTCGTTTAAGGCTTATTCGCACAACAAGAACATGAATAATAAACTATGGTTACTGAAGAAGCGTTGTATATGAGTTCAAAGGTTTTAATAAAGACTCACCGAACTTCAAGTCTTGTTCTACTAAGATCCTAGCCATGTGGATGAGATTCAACACCGTCGGACCCTACATTAGGATAAGAAATGTAGGCAAAAGTATGCGTTAGTACAACATGTACTAAATATGATAGCCAACATAAACATCAACATAAGCATAAGAGATAATCAACATAATTCATAAGCATAACCAATGCACATAAATCATCATAACATAGGAGGGATACTTCTAGAAGTAACCTCAACTTATCCTTAATCAAGACTTGGGTCATCCACCTCTAGTCAAGCATATAATGGAAGGCAACTCAAGCAAAATTCCAAGCTCATCATACAATATATCATAGTCTAGATTATCTTTTATAAACATGGGGAATCGCCACTTTGCTTTACAACAAAGGAACATAGGTAGTCGCCTCTAGTCGTTAAATGGATCATGGGTACTCGCCTCTAATCCAACTTAACATATGGATCATGGCTACTCACGTCTTGTCCGACAACATGTGACATGGGTATTCGCCTCTTGTCATTTCATAAGGATCATAGGCATTCGCCTCTTGCCCAATCATATCATGAGAACAAGGAGAGTTGCCTCTTGTTAAACATTAAGTAATAAAGGTGATCTTATTTATTCTACTTCATGAATTACGACTAATGGCCTCATATCCATCTCATTAGGAGGTCATCGATAATCGCCTCTAGCCTCATCAATTTCTTAGTCATTAGCCTTAGATTCATTTTAGGTGAGTAATCCTTTCAACCTAGAATCATTACATATGAGCAAACCTTTCACATGCATAATCATAAGCAATTCATGTGGGACCTATCCCTTCCAGATCAATTACATCAATAGTCAACAATTGACAACATAAGCTTACCCTAAAATCTTATATCTCATAGTCATTCTATATGCTCTATCTCAAGTAATTCAATATCATAATCATGTCATGAGCTTCATTCTCAATTAAATATAATCACGATTCATTATATAAGCTTCAATTCTAATGTATCTCATAGATCCTAGATTGAATACATCTAATCCAAAACCCACAATTTACCCTTCCATGGCATAAGCTCATTTACATCAATTTCATCCTTCTAGACATGGGTTAGGCATGGGTACTTGTATTTTCATCGTAAAAACATGATTGACTATAAATTCAATCAGAAACAATCATAATCCACTCAATTGCATCAACATTCATCAACCCACAACAATGGAAGAAACCCTAAATCAAATTGGGGATTTCATCTTCTAAATTGGGGAAAATATAGGAACTCCATGGATGAAAAGCCATCATACCTTGATTACGACGACAACAAATGCAAGAGGATTGGAGACTTGACCTTGATCCTAGCTCCAAACTTTATCTTCTTCTTCATGTTCTAGAGAGAGAATTCATCGAGAGAAGAACTTTGGGATTTCTTTTGTGTTTTGGGAATAATGACTTGAATGGGTGAGCTTTAGAGTTAAAATGACTTATATAGGAGTCCTAGTCTTGAGCAAAACGACATAGATTTAGTCTAACTAAAACAGGAAAAGACTAATTCTAGTTATAGTGGTCTGCCTCGCCCTTCACGAGGGGCTCCATGATCCGTGGTCATCACCAAGTAGTTCTCCATTTCGTGGTGAGGAACCTGTCACGCCCCGAGCCTACACCCTGGGCGGGACCGGCACCCGGAGTCCATTGCTGGCCCCAGGCGAACCCTTGGCCTGGCATTCTTAACTCAGCGGAAACCTAAATCAACAGAATAACTCAATGCCATGCAAAGACATAAACAACTTAATTGATAAAAATTTGGCCCAAAAGGGCAACTCGAGTCTCAAAATAGAGTATTTACATATATACATAGATGAGAGACTCAATTCTAACTGACTGACTGTCTATGAAGCTTCTAACATACTGAGATGGATGTTGGGACAGACCCCGCAACATCCTAACAAAATAAAACTAGAAACACAAAATAACCGAGTCCTCCGGAAAGCAAGGAGGCTCACCACTGACTCTGGAGTGCTCAGCTGGATCAACGACGTGCAGGATGCTGATCCGGGGTACCTGTGTCTGCATCGTCATAAGATGCAGGCCAACTGGCATCAGTACATTGAATGTACGAGTATGCGAGCTGGAAAGCTAAACCACAACTAAAGCTTGGAAGGAGTACACGAGAACCCTTACCTTGGCTCTGTTCAACTCATGAATAACTGAACTCAATATATAAAGCAATAAGACACATGCAATATATAAAGCTTGTAAAACTCTTAAAACAAGACGTAAAAAATCATATTTATAATATCATGAAAATATCATGCTTCCTCTTGAAGTCTACTTGTGCAATGCATGAATGAAGTCCCATAACCCCATCCACACTAA
>JAJOOR010039333.1:0-13648 GCA_036250505.1 Solanum acaule | reverse complement strand
ACTCATCAATATACCAACAATTCAACATGAATAAGTATAGATAATCATAAGAAACATCAATACAATCTAATCTAAACATAATTTCATCAATAGAGATCATATTCACAAAGACCCACATCATAGGCCAATTTTTGAGAATTTGGGGATCCTGGGTTCTTCAAGAATTCCTTTGGAAATTGTCTTAAAAACATTAATTCCACATTAATTCATCAATAGAATGATTTAGAAAATCGTTTGACAAGGAACCCATGTTTAGATTGAAAATTGGGAATTTTGGTCTTTGAATTACTTTTGAAAATCTTTGATAGAACTCCTTGAATGAGAGGTTATTCAAGAATCAAGAGTTACCATACCTTAATTATTGAATACCCATGAAATTGAAGAAGAAATCAGTTGAAAACCCATCTTCTAGCTTGAGCTTTATCAAGGTCTTCAATGGAGTTTTTGAGAGAATCTATTTTGAGAGGGAAGGGTCAATTTGAAGAATGGGATCTAATTTTAGGATTTGGGGTTTTAACCAACTTAAAATACCCTAAAGTAGGTAGAATAACCGTTTATAATAATTCCCCAAAGTACCCAAAGTACCCCTCACTTAGTTGGACCTTTTTAAATAAGTCAAACTTGAGTTTTATTTTCGCAGATTTCATCGGGAAACAAGTTCGCGACGCGGTGGTGTTCCCACAAGTTTCTGGAAATTAAATTTCGAGGCAATAGAGTCCGCGACATGTCCGCGACGCGGACCAAACTTTTTGGCCCTTGGTGGAGCAGGTCCGCGACGCGGAGCCACTCCGTCCAAGCACAACTTCAAGCTGCCTTGGCAGCTTGTTTGGCCAAGGGTTGGGGTCCTCCTCGGGGACCCTTAGGGTGGTCCCGGGGAGTCGTACCCGAATGTTTTGACCCTAAAAACATTTATTAAGACACTAGGGTCACCTCCACTGATTTTAGACTCCAAACAACACATAAAAACATGAACAACATACTAGAACACACCAACACGTAAAAAATAGTTTTCGAACGTCATGGTCGTCCCTTGACGTTTGATTTCCAAACTCTTTAAAACTGACTTAAAAGGCTATTCTTCATTATTTTGACAAGTTATTAATGCATAAAACCCATGTGAGGCTCTACTTTATCCTACTTTATTTTGAGGGTCGTTACAATTTGGGAGTTCTCTTTTCCATATTTTAGCTTACTATTGTTTTAAAATAGTTTCTGAGTAGACTTGAGAGCTTTTGGAGATTCAATTCGGGGATTTTGCAAGTGGGTTATGAATTTTCTTCAATTTTGAGCATTGTAAAGTCTTGAATATCTTACC
Organism: Solanum acaule; assembly: GCA_036250505.1. Classification (NCBI taxonomy): domain Eukaryota; kingdom Viridiplantae; phylum Streptophyta; class Magnoliopsida; order Solanales; family Solanaceae; genus Solanum; species Solanum acaule. Next base: position 12,333 of record JAJOOR010039333.1, on the reverse strand, counting down.
CAGTTGATGGATAATCGATTTGATAACTGTTTTACCTTTATATGATGTTCGGCTAAAACTCCAATTATTGGGGTGTGATCATATGATTATGGGTTGAATTATTTTATGGGTATTGATTATTACTATTTTAAATGCTTTATTGAAGTGAGTTTAATCATTACCTGAGGTGTAATTCATGAATTGTAGTTGCAAATGCAGTTTTAACTTTGTGTTCTTAGCTTGCTCGAGGGAGGAGTTTTGAGGCTAAGGCTTATGATTAATGGTTTGAAGGTATTGGGTTGATATGGGTTCAACTCGAGAGAGTGAATCCTAAACCAAATCCTACCCATCTAGCTTGAGAGAGTGGATGAACTAAGGTGTGGGTTGTTCTTAATTGCTATGCTTGTTGATGTTCGAAAGAAATCACTTGAAGCGGAATAGTAGTTCGAGAGAAGGCTATTTCACTCATAGTCTAGCCTATACTCTGATGTTTAGCTATTCATTAGTAGTTTCAATCACCCATATAGCGAAATTTTCCTATAATTAATCACATCCCAAGAATTCGTCTCCCTATTGTTATTTTATCATTGTTTGACTGCATTGTAGTTGATAATTTCAAACTAAAAATTCTCCCATCTGACATACGTGTCAACCCTTTTAATTTATTTCATGTCGTTTTCGATAATGTCTATTCTTATAGCTAGCTAGATCACATTTGTACTTCTTGATTGAATTTGAACACTTACCGCTCCCCGTGGGTTCGACCCCAACTCATTTGTTGGGTTTTATATTGCTTAACGATCGTTTGCACTAAGAATTGGATGAAGTGTATTTGAAGCGTTATTCATAAAATATGGTGTCGTTACCAGGGAGTGGTGTTGTTTAAAATTCTTTTAGTGAAGTTAGATTGTGATTTTTTTTTTGTTGTAGTTAAATCTACTTATTTTAGTTTTTGGTTTTGTGTTGCTTGTGTTAAACATAGGAGGAGATGAGCGTTAACGGAAGTAATGGTAGCCAAGTGAGCCACCCAGATGATGTTGGAAACCTCAATGATGTAAATGACCCAAATGCCAGTGAACCAATTCAATTGGGTTGTGTGCGAGCAATACGTCTACCTCCAACTGAAGGAAACACTATTTTTCACATTACTAGCACAATGCTTCAGCTCCTACAATTGAAAGGTTTATTTGGGGGCTGGCTCATGAGGATCCCCATGAGCATATTCAGAACTTTGTGGACGTTTATGGTCCATTCTCATTTAAGAACATATCACAAGAATCAGTCTGTCTCAGGTTGTTCCCATTCTCTTTGATGGGTGAAGCTACCAAATGGTTATCTGAATTACCAAGAGACTCCATTACCTCTTGAGATGGGCTAATCACAGTATTCCAAGTAAGATTCTTTCCCGTATCGAAGATGATGATACTCAGGGATATCATCCAAGGTTTTAAATGCTTGGAAAGTGAGCCAATCCATGAGACGTGGATGAAGTTTAAGAAGTTGGTACTGCAATTCCCAACTCATGGACTACCAAATAATGTGTTGTTGCAATATTTCTATAGGAGCCTCAACTCGGTGAACAAATGAGTTGCTGATTAACTTGTTCCCGGTGGTATAATGCAACAACCCTATGAAGTAGCGTCTCAACTCCTTGATTGCATGACCAAGATCAATAAGGCATGTTACACTCGTGAAGACCAAGTCTCTCCTCTCAATTTTAGATTAACAAAAGAGCATATCGAAAAGGATCAAGAGAGAGACCAAAACATGGCAAAAAATGATGACCCAGCTGGATATCTTGGATAAAAATGTCATGGGTGTTGGTACAAAGAGTGTTAATGATGTGGTGTTGGTGGAGTAAAGCCCGATAATGCACAATTTGAAGCGTCGTACAATGAGAAAGTAAACTTCCTAGCAACCAAGGAGGAGGTTATCGTGCAAACTACCCAAGATCAGGTGGAAATCAAGGATGGAATAGAGATGAGGGCTGGAGAGATCAAGACAAAGATTGGCGTGATCGAATGCCACTTGGAAGGAAATGGAGGGTGACAAACATAGGTATGTCCCTCCCCATGAGCGTCAAAAGCCCAAGGAATCTGAAGGTGGCCGTACAGAAGATATGCTCTCACGCATTCTCAGCAAAGTCGAAGGGTCAGACAAAGTTTTGAAAGAGATGAAAGAGGATGTCTCAACTCTCAATCAGACGATTACCACTCATCCAGTCTCTATTAAGCAGCTGGAAACCCAAATGGGTCAAATTTCTTCTCATTTGAATCCAAGACAACAAGGGAGGTTGCCTAGTGATACAATGCAAACCCTAAAAATGAAGCTTGATTTGGTATCCTTGTCGTGCTACGACGTTAACTAAGGCGTCTCTTGGGAGGGTACCTAAGTTCTTAAGGCTTTAGTTTTTGATTTTGAATAATGGGTGTTGATTATGCAGGTTGAAAGGTGAAGAGTGTTGGAAAATGGGTAGTTTGGCGAGCCAAAAGTCCATTCCGCGACCCGCTGAACAGGTCGGCTAGCCCCGACTTGGACCGCCATTGGAACCACCAAGCTTTAAGGGGCACTCTGTAAAACTCAGTGAACTAAATGCTTAATCAGTGACTCACCGAATAGGTCGGCGAGCCCGACTTTGTCCGCCGTTTGAACCCCCAAATTTGCTAGAAGTATTGTAAAACTCGACGAGTAATGGCTTGACCCAAAGTGTTAGGAAGAGACATGCCGCCCCGCAAGCGGGCAAGAGGAGTCATGATAAATAAGGATGTTGATGCATCCAAGGAAAAGTCATCTAAGCTCCCTACAAATGGAGAAAAAGTCAAGGGAAAGAGAAAGACGCCTATGGTAAAGTCACCAGAGGTGAGCTCTAACAGTGAGGGAGTCTATGAGAGTCACCTCACCTCATTAGAAAATGAGGGAGATTCCCAGGACTTTTAGGCTTCCATCTTTGAGCCTGAGGATGACCAACTCCTACATACCAAGAGAGCAGAGCTTCGCTCCAAGGGGATGCATGATCCGTCTAGGATCTAGGTGCCTTAGACTCCTCCTCCTTCCCTAGCTTCAGCTCATACTATGGTCCTAGCGCCACCTGTACATGGTCCTCCTTCCCGGTCTCTCAACAGACTAAAGGTCGAGGGACTGAGGACTATCATTGAGAAGAAGAGGCTGTCCACAGATGGTGTGGTGGACAGATATTCAGAGATATATAGCACCCTTCAGTACCATATATTCCAACTATTCACTAAACCCTGGGGTCCCTACATTCCTAATTGTGTCCGGGAGTTCTATTCAGCCTAGGGAGCTTTGGTACCACAAGGCAAGAGGAAGGCCAGTACATTCAAACCAGTGGATTATGTGGTTGTCCAGGGTAAAAAGGTAAAATGTGATAGTGATGATATAAACGCCGTCTTGGAGTGCACTTACAACTTCGCAGATGACTACCAAAGCATGATCAAGAAAATGACATTGGAGGATATGAAAAGTTGGCTGGACCCTCTCCTTTCTAACAGTACTCCTAGGTGGATTGAGGCCGGAGTACCAATAGAGAAGAAAGATCTCAATGTGGCAGGGAGGTATTGGTTCGGGTTTATTAGTAGCACAATCATGTCATCCCAGAATGAGTCTATCCTCCGCCACACAAAGGCGGCATGTATTGGATCCATTATTGCTAGAAAGATACTAAATATTGGTGTGATTATTGGGCAAGAGATGGACATGAGGGCCAAGCAGTACGAGACATCTCTTTCATTTTCGGTGTTGATTACCGAGCTATGAAAATGGGTCAGTGTTCCACGAGATAAGAAGGTGGATGTGAAAGTGACTCCCACCTCCTCTACTGACATTCGGCGTATTGAGGCTGAGTACCTGAAGGATGAGGATGAGAGAAAGAGGGCAGCTCCAGTGGATACATCCCCGATGGTTGATATTGAGACATTACCTGTAGTGGCAATATTGCCTACTCCGGCCAGTGGGCCTTCAGGTATTTCTAGCTTTGTGACTACGAGTTCTTCTGCTGCTCCCCCACCTCCTAGATCTACTACTAGAACTGATGCATCCCGACCTCCGCTCACCTAGGCAATGCTGTTACGGATGGGGAACCTAGCCCATTCTGCTAATGTGCGTGCCTCCAGGCTAGAGGCCGCGGTTCCCGGGATGATTGAGAGAGGTCTCACTGATATATTATCACCTCTAAAAGATTCTATTGATGACCTCATGGTGAGGATAAAGGTGTGTGAGAGAGGTCTGGGAGCTACTTATGAGGTAACGACTTTAAAAGCAGCAACTACAGAGTTGAGGAAGGATGTGGATCAACTGATGTCCACTTATATGTCTCTGATTTTTTGGGACTGTGGAGATCCCTAATGACCTGAGCACAGATATTCCAGCTCGTTCTGATGTGCCTCCGACTACAACCGGAGATGAGGTTAGAGCTGAAGATGTGGCTCAGAGTCCGAGGCTGAGACTGATGAGGAGCAACTTGGTGTTCAGGAGGAGACTGTGTTTGAGGGCCTGACTGATTTAAAGAAGGGTATGGTACATTCTGATGTTTAGGCTTCCTTGAGAGACAGTACTATGGCTGGCCCCAGTGGAGCCCCAGCTAATGCTACACCGAGCACTGATGCCCCAACAGACGGAGTGGCTGAGTAGACAAGATGATTTTCCTCCCTCTCTCTATTATTTTGTTATACTTTGTTTGTTTTAGTTGCATTTGAGGACAACTACTTCTTTTGTTGGGTGGGGTGAGGTATTTCCATACCTACCTCTTGTTATTTTGATTTGTTTTATGAATATTGGGCTGATGTTGTTGATATATATATGCCTTGATCTTGATGTTGTGGATGTTTTAGCTTGTGGCCTCGTGTTTTGATTGAAAATGGTTTTGAACCTAATTTTATAATTTTTGCCACCTCTTTTGTGTGTGATTGTGGTTATACTTGTGCAAATTTGAGTGTTGGTTATGATCAATACCAATGAATTGAGTAGTACATAGATAGTATGTGAACTTTTAGCATCTCATTGTGACTAGCTGGTCATCGAATGAGTCTCTTGTGATGAACATTGCACGCTAGGTAGAAAGTGTAAAGTCTTGTTTGATATTGTTACCAATGTTTTGTGTGATGAGATTATTTTGAACATTGTGTGTGATGACACCTAGAATTTGCACCGTTGGTTTGGTTGATTAAGTGATGCAAGCACCTAAAATGATCTTAGGCAACAATTTTGAAGAGTGAAAACATTTTGACAATATACCTTTTTTGTGGCCAACCTTGTGAGATGTGTGAACCTTTCTTGAACCCTCTTGAGTCTTACTCTTTTTTTTGAAGAAGCTTGAACAATTGTGACCTCTCTTTATCCATTCACCCATAACTTTCATGAAGTGTGGTTTGTTTGAATAGCCAACTTAGGCCAAAATCCTAAGTTGGGGGTGTGGTTAAAAGAGAAGGAAAGTGAAGAAGTGTGAGAAATCCCCCTTTAGGTAATGGTTGTGAAAAAGATGGAACCCCTTCATGTGTAAAAAAAGAGAGAAAAGAAGCAAAGAAAAAAAAACAATAAGAATGAAAATTTTGTGAAATAAAGTAGTGGAAATTGCAAAAGAAATGGGGTATCCGGCAGTTCATATGAAGTTGAATAATATGGTGGATTATGAGCATGTTTGAAATGTTAAAGAAAAGGAGGAAAGTGATGTTCAAACCATACTTCATGAAGGTAGAAGCCACTGAGCCTAAATAACCTTACCTTTACACTCAACCTCGTTACAAGCCTTGAAAAGACCTTTGTGATCTTGAGTGAGCTGAAACGAATGTTGATTGGAAAATAAGGGCAAACCTATGGGTGAAGTCATGCATATGTTCATATTTGTGAGTGTGAGAGTTGTATGTGATTCCGAACCTCTAAATTGTTGAAGAAATTCATGTGAATATGGAATCATCTTTGTTGTGAGAGCATTTGAGTACCTCTGTTGAATTTGAACTTGCATTTGAAGCAAGTATTGTGAACTTGAGCATCTTTAATAATGGTGAGTCATAATTTGAATCTTTGAGTGCATAATTGATCAGTCTATTAGTAATTTGAACCTTGTTGTGTGCATTCATGTTGAGTCTTATGCAGCACTATTTGAGACATCCATTTTGAATTGTTGATCTTGAGTTTTACTTGAGGACAAGTAAAAGTTTAAGTTGGGGGTGTTGATGAGTCAGAGATTTAGACTCATTTAGGGCATTGTTTTGATAGTTTTAGTGTCCTCAAATGGTTAATTTGTGCCATGAACTGATGTTAAAGCCTTGATTTTCAGGTATATGGATTGAGAAGCAAAGCAAGGACACTAACAGGCAAAAAGGAACAAAATAAATTAAAGAAGTGGAGAAAGGCGAGCCTGATGATCACAAAGAGCACTTGGAATCGCCGAGTGGCTATATAGACCGCCTAAAGTTCCAGTGTGCCATCCCTGAGAGAAGAAACCAAGTTGTCGACATGAAAGGGGCAGTCGGCGAATCGCTGATCAGTTCTGCGATGGTAAGAGTGATTGCCCAAAGTTACATAAGTTGAGGATGCTGAGAGCCAATGCAAAAAGGCGTTAGAATAGAGCGATGGGAGGTTCACCGAACCACTCAGCGAACCCGACTTACCTTAACTAATGGACCTTCATGGTTAATTTTTGGCAGCTATAAATTGAATTTTGAACTTTTTATTTAGGAGTTCTCTTTTCCATATTTTAGCTTACTATTGTTTTAGAATAGTTTCTGAGTAGACTTGAGAGCTTTTGGAGATTCAATTCAGAGAATTTTCAAGTGGGTTACAAATTTTCTTCGATTTTGAGCATTGTAAAGGCTTGAATACTCTTACCCAGTTGATGGATAATCGATTTGGTAACCGTTTTTACCTTTTTATGATGTTCGGCTAAAACCCCAATTCTTGCGGTGTGATCATGGGTTGAATTAGTTTATGGGTATTGATTATTACTAATTCAAATGCTAAATTGAAGTGGGTTTAATCATTAGCTGAGGTTTAATTTATGAATTGTAGTTGCAAATGCAGTTCTAACTTTGTGTTATTAGGTTGCTCAAGAGAGGAGTTTTTGGGCTAAGGCTTATGATTAATGGTTTGGATGTATTGGGTTGATATGGGTTCAGCTCGAGAGAGTGAATCCTAAACCCAATCCTACCTGATAAGTCTTAACGCTCCCAGATGTTTGGATGATATCCTCACAAATGCAGGGACCCGGTCCTCTGCAGAGTGTGGTTGTCTAGGTATATATGCTATACAACTGGAAAGCTATCATGTCATAGGTTGGTGAGGTCGTCAGTGTACCACACCAATCAAAATGGACGAGGTTGTTTGTCCAGCGGTTAATACTTCTTTATGATTGATATATTCAACATCACAAACAAAAAATCACTCATTCATTCAAAGAGAGAATATTCAAGCTTCAACAAAATAGCAAGGGACCTCATAGATTGACGAATTGCTTCCTGAACCTGCTGTTATTTTGATTGCTTGTATTTGTGCTTTTATTGTAGGATTCGTTTCACTTGTGTTAGAAACGTTTCAAAGCTTGGGTGACTCACTGTAAGAACTTAGTTGAGGGAAATTTTATGTCTTACGTTAAAAGACTATATTAATTAGTGTGGGTTAGTATAGTGGGCAATGCAGGCATTGCTTTGGCTCATTGAGTAATAGTTATATTACTCAGAATAGAGATTAGGAGGTTAATCTCGTGTGTGTTGTAAACTGTGTTTTACTTTTTCTTGAGAAGATTAGTAAAATATTTTGAAAATCCTGCGAGACAGGTCATGGGTTTACTCCCTTGAGTAAGGAGGTTTCCACATAAAGTTGTGTGTGTTATATTTACTTTCAGTATCTTCTTTTGTTTATCTTAATTGTGTTAAGGACCTGGTCCTATCATAGCTAGTGGACGCATACATTCAAACAAGTGGTATCAGAGCTTGACTTTTCTATTTGGGTAACACCAAGAAAAGAAAAGATCCTGAAGGTGTGGCTACTTCTCTGAGCCTGGAAGAAGGTCAGTCGACAACTAGACCAGCTCACTTCAATGGAAAATTTTATGGATGGTGGAAGACACGCATGCATGACTACATCAATGCTTATAATACCGAGCTGTGGGATGTGATCCTTGACGGGCCATACATTCCCACCAAAGATGTAGCGGATGGAGAACTCACCAAGGTGATTCCCAAAACCAGAAGGGAATACAATGAAGCTGACAGGAAAAAGATAGAAAAGAACTATAAAGAAAAGAAGCTGCTACTATGTGGGATTGGTCTAGATGTGTACAACAGAATCTCTGCGTGCGAGACGGCTAAAGAAATATGGGACTGTCTCAAAATAGCTCATGAAGGAACAACACAAGTAAATGAGTCTAAGGTAGATATAGTAACGACTTAATATGAAAATTTCAGTATGAAAGAAGGTGAAACTATCCACGAGATGCATAAAATGTTCACTTCCATTACCAATGAACTAAGATGTCTTGGTGAGCCTATTCACCCAAGTAAACAAGTTTGAAAAATTCTCAGGGTGCTTCCCAAGTCATGGGAGATCAAAGTGAATGCTATTACTGAAGCAAGAGATCTGAAGGTACTCACTATGGGTGATTTGATTAGAAACCTTCAAACCTACGAGCTGAACATGCAACAGGGGTCAATCGTGAGGGAAGGAAAGAAGGAGAAATCAGTGGCTTTAAGATGTCTCTGAATGAAGGGTCAAAAGCGGAGGATGAGATGACATACCTAACTAGAAGGTTCTAGAAGATAATCAAGAAACATGGAAGGTTCCAAAAGAGAGGGTCTACTAGCAGAGCAGCAAATGCAAATGATCTTTGCCACAAATGTGGGAAGCCTGGTCATTTCATGAGGGAGTGTCAAAGCCAAAAGCAGGAAACTCAGGACTTCAAACCTCGTAGAAGAGACCAGGTCCCAGACCATCCCAGAAGAAAGGCTCACACTGATCAAGTTGTGAAGGCATCATTTGCTGTCTAGGGAAATGGTTCCAGTGAATCCGAGAAAGAAGAAAACAGTCATGAAGATGTCTCAATGATGGCCGTCAAAGACGATGAAACAGTGTTCAACTCCATTTTCTCATTGATGGCAAAATCGGATGATGAAGAGAATCAGGATGAGGTAACCCCCTTTTATCTCAAAAGTGATCTAGATACTTTATCCATTAAAAGATTAAGTAAACTTGCTGCAGTGCTAATTGACTTAGTAGATGAATTAACCACTGAGAAAATGATGATAAGTGAAAAACTGAGTCTGTGTGAGAATGAAAACGTAGCCCTTAACTCTCAAATGTCTGAAATGAGTGTTAGGATAAGTATTATAGAAAGTGAGAGTATGCAGCCTAACGAGCAACCTCGTACCTCTGGTGGAGAAAGAAAATTCAGTAACTTTGAGGTCGAATTACAAGAGAAGTTAAAGGCATCTGAGTTTAAATTAGTTGCTTCACTTGAAAAGAATTCTCAACTAATGAAGGACCTTAGTAAGAAGAAAGAAGAGCTGAACCATTCCCTGAAATGGACTGATTCATCTAAGATCCTTTCAAACTTAGCTAATCAGAAGTTCAACAGCAAAAAGGGCTTAGGTTGTAGACAGATAGAACCTCCCTACAACCCTCACAGTAAATATGTCTCTGTGTCTCTGACAATCTTCTGTGTACGCATTGTGGAAGAAATGGTCATCTGAAGAAAAACTGTGAGTCTCTAAAAAGAGTAAAAGAAAGCCAGGAGAACTTTCTCAAGTCGAGAAAAGGAAATGTAGAAAAGAAAAAGGTACCTGGTCCCAACTACCATTTTAGCAAGAATACTTTTCCCCCCATGGACAGGGAGGTTTCTTATTAAACCTTTTGATAGTTTTTGGGAACTCTATCTCAAGTGGGTTCCTAAGTCTAATAAGTGATTATTGTGCAGAAGAGAGGAAGCAGGCAGTGCTGGTACATGGAAAATGGATGTTCAAGGCACATGACTGGAGACACTCAAAACTTCCTCTCTTTGGAAGCACACCAGGGCGGTGGTGTGTCGTTTGGTGATTGGAAAAAGGTTTTTATCCTTGGAATTGGGAAAATAGGAAGATTAGCAGAACATTCCATAAACAATGTTCATTATGTGAATAGTGTGTATCTCAAATCTGCGATAAGGGAAATGAAGTGAAATTCTTGTCTGAAAGGTGCCTAGTTACTAACTGTGTAACTAACAAAGTTGTTATGTTTGCCAAAAGAGTAAAAAATATGTATGTTGCAGAACTTGACTCAATTGAAGGGGACAGTCTCACGTGTCTAATTATTCAGACTGACAATGCAAATCTATAGCATAGATGATTGGGACATGTGAGCTTGTCCTTGTTGAACAAGCTTATTGCAAGGGACCTAGTCCGTGGACTGCCTAAGCTGAAGTTTTCTGACAACAAAGTCTGTGAGGCCTGTGTAAGGGGGAAACAAATAAGATCATCTTTCAAGCCCAAGAAAGGTGTAAGCACAACCATACCACTAGAACTTGTCCACATGGATCTATCTAGACATGTCAGAATTCACAGTAGAGGAGGCAAGAAATACATTTTGGTAATTGTTGAAGATTTTTCAAGGTTCACCTGGAACATGTTTTTGCAGACCAATAACGAGACAACTAGATTACTGGTAACTTTCGCCAAGCTATTCAACTGAAGATCAACCGAAAAATTGCAAGCATCAGATCAGACCATGTACATAGTTTGAAAATACTCAAATTGAAGGCTTTTGTGCTGAAAATGGAATTGATCACAACTTCTATGCACCAAGAACTCCTTAGCAAAATGGAGTTGTGGAGAGGAAGAACAGGACCTTGGTAGATATGCTAGAACCATGCTGATTGACTCAGGACTTGCAATGAACTTTTGGGCAGAAGTAGTTAACACAACTTGCTATGTTACAAACAAATGTCTCATCAAGTCAGTGATCAAGAAAACCCCGTATGAGTTGCTGAATGACAGGAAACCTTCAATTGCTCATTTGAAGCCCTTCAGTTGCAAATGCTTCGTATTGAACAATGGAAAGGATGATCTTGGAAAGTTTGAAGCCAAGAGTGATGAAAGGGTGTTTGTTGGGTATTCCTCTACCAGCAAGGCATACAGAGTTTTCAATAAAAGAACTGTGTGTGTTGAAGAAAGTATGTATGTGATATTTAAGAACAAAGATGAACATAATGAAGACATTGAATTGGAGGAACTGATGAAGGATCAACAAGACAAGGTAATCCAAACTCCTCGAAGTGAAAATATTTCGAAGGATGGAAAAGGTGCAGAACTCACAGAGGAACATAGTCCCTCCGGTGCAGCTCAAGAGGGAGACTACCAGAACAAAGAGCCTGAAGAATATGAATTTGCTGCTGATCTTGAAGAAGAGATAACTAGAAAGTCCGGATGGAAACATCAATCTTCTTATCCTCTGGACAATCTTTTTTCTCCACTTGACTCTGGAATACAAACTAGATCCAAAACAAGAAATCTAGTTGAATATTCAGCGTTCATATCCACCATTGAACTGAAGAACATCAAGAAAGCTTTAAAAGATGCTGATTGGGTAACATCAATGCAGGAAAAACTTCATCAGTTTGAGAGAAGCAATATGTGGCACCTAGTCTCCAGACATCTCAACAGAACCATTATCGGGACTAGATGGTTTTTAGAAACAAACTGGATGAGCATGGAATCATCACCGGAAATAAGTCAAGACTAGTGGTACAAGGATATAATCAAGAGGAAGGGATTGACTATGGTGAGACCTTTGCTCCTGTAGCCAGAATGCAAGCCATTAGAATTTTAATAGCCTTTGATGCCTACATGGAGTTCAAACTGTTTCAAATGGATGTTAAAAGTGCCTTCCTGAATGGGTATCTGAAAGAGGAGGTGTATGTTAGGTAACCTCCAGGTTTTGAAGATGCTGATCTGCCAAACCATGTGTTGAACCTGGACAAAGTTTTGTATGGTCTAAAGCAAGCTCCCAGAGCTTGGTATGAGCGCCTGTCAAAATTCCTTCTGGCAAACTGGTTCAAGAGAGGTAAAATTGATAATACTGTGTTCCTAAAGTCCAGAAGTAAGGAGTTGTTGATTGTGCAAGTATATGTAGATGACATTATATTTGGAGCTACTTCAAATTCACTATGCAAAAAGTTTGCAGACTTGATGAGTAGTGAATTTGAAATGAGCATGATGGGGGAGCTTACTGTCACGACCCAAGCCTAGGGCCTAGACGTGACATGGCGAATGAGGAACCCGAAGGAACCCCAAAAAAGCCTCTCAAACTTGTCATCACACTTCATCGGTCGCGGAAGTACATTCAACATTAATTAACGGGAAATAGGGACTAAGG
>JAJOOR010039332.1:0-19748 GCA_036250505.1 Solanum acaule | reverse complement strand
ACAATTCCTCTCCCTTGGGCTTGAGCTCTTCTTCCCCAATAAGACACCTTTGGATCAGCGATTGAAGCCCATTGAGCTTATCATTGAATTCCTTGGTTTGAGATCTTGTTATGGGCCTCCTTGGAGTTTCTAAAGCTTCATCCTTGCCCTTCAATGGAGTAGAGCTTCCTTGGATGCTATCACCTTAGAGTAAGTGGGGGTATGGGACCTCACTTGTACATTGCACAAGTAAACTCTAAGAGGATTTTTGGTAAGATTCTCTTATGATTATAGTGACTTATGAACTATGCATGAAATGGTATGTATGAATGATATGAATATGAATGTCTTCACTTTTATGTATGTTCGTTATGAATATGGTAAGATGAAGTACATATATTGTTAGTGACCTAAATGTGATACTTGACATTTGGTAGGGTTATGAGATCTTACCTTTGCATTGCACTAGTGTTGTTTCGGGTTGCTTATATGTTGGGTTTGGCTTATGATTCTTTATAAATATGCATGTTGGCTTTCAAACTTGATAAAAGCATGATTTCAACTAAATGTCCCTTTCATGCATGTTTTAAGGATTTTATACATGTTATCCATATTTGGTACAATTAATTGTGCTAACCCATATTTTCTACTTTACTAAGAGTGTAGGTTCCAGTCGTTGATACTTACCACTTTCTTCAAGGTGAAGCTTGGGTCAACTATTCCCCCAGCTTGGTGATTCCTCAAGTTCGAGGACAAGTTGCTATTGATTCTAGTTTCTAGTTTACTCCCTATGTTTAAGACTATATTGTATTTCCAATATTTGGAGACTTTTATTGATGTAAGGGCTTAGACCCTATTTGTACTCTTATGTCTAGATGGTGATTGAGACAAGTCTAGTTTCCTATCTTCCTATATGAAAGAAGTTGACTTCGATTGTAAAAGTTTTAATTCTTTCATATATTTCTATGTCTTAATGCGATGATATATGCTAAGGGCTTGTATAAGACCCCTTCGGGGTCAAGTACGCCGTGTTACGACTATGGGGTGCTCTCAGGTTGTGAAATCAACAATAAGATATTCAACTTTGTGAAACATAGTTCAACTAAACTTAGAGAAATAGGGCTTAACTTAACAATAAGATACTCAACTCTGTGAAACATAGTTCAACTCAACTCAGAGAAAGAGGACTCAACTCAACAATAATACATTCAACTCTGTGAAACATAGTTCAACTCAACTCAGAGAAAGAGGACTCAACTCAACAATAATACATTCAACTCTGTGAAACATAGTTAAACTCAACTCAGAGAAAGAGGACTCAACTCAACAATAAGACATTCAACTCTGTGAAACATAGTTCAACTCAACTCAGAGAAATAGGACTCAACTCAACAATAAGGTACTCAACTCTGACTCAAGATACTCAACTTAAACTCAAGATATTCAACTCAAGATAAAAGCAACAATAAAGGATGCAATACCTGAAAAGCTATTAAAATAATAGATAATAACTCAGCTGTATGCAAAGATACAATAATAATTCAATTGTATGAAAATATATTAATAACTCGTATTTGTATGTAAAGATACAAAATAACTCTGTTTAAGAGATTCTCTAACCGACAACTATCACTATAAGTTATGTGATGATACAACATCTATCCCACGCTGCCAGAACTGTCCTATACTTTGCCGGGGTATGGAACCTACAAACTAAGTGGATCCACTAGTCTATGCTAAAATCAATAAGGAATCATCTAAAAAGTATAACCCTTTCTACCCAGGTTGGCTACATGATTTATGGGGGCTGTGAGTTGTTAGAATCTTCCATTATATCGATGCTCAATATGAGTCTCAAAATATAACTTAGCTCATTATGTTTTAAAGAAAACATTTCATCTTCCTCATTCTTTGAGATTATTACTCAAAAGGTTTCTCTTAAAAGAGATAGTATTCAAAACAGCTCATGAACTCTTTTGGAAATTGGTGTTTCCTCTCATCTTAAATGTAAAAACATTTACTCTTGGGAATACTTAGTTCCCTTATATCATTTTAAAATAATTTGTAAAAGGACTTCTTAAAATAGGGTCATGCCGAATTATGGATGTGAATAACTCAATTCAAGGCTTTCAATAACCATGCATAGAACTCAATACTTGGAACTCAACAAACTCCAGAACTCAAGGAATTAATGATACTACTCATCTAAAAAATGCTCGACTCAGAGGGTTCATGCAAAATTATGGGCATGAACTACTCAACTCAAAGACTCAATGATACCTCTCATCTCAAGACTGCTCTACTCATAGGGTTCATGTGAAATTATGGGCATGAACTACTCAACTTAAGGACTTTCATAGATAACATATAGTTGTCCCATGATTAGGGATATAATCCCAAAATGATTAGGAACTCCATACTCAAGACTTAGAACTTGAAGATACTACTCCTCTCAAAGATACTCAAATTATGGAGTTCATGCGGAATTTATGGGTATGAATGACTTGAATCAAGGATCTCAATGATAATGTAGACTCATGAATACATTCTCTTCATTCTCATAACTGACAATAAGACCATCCGAGCTATATCATGGAATTTGATATATCTTTCATACCGAAAGAGAGGGAATCTACTTGCCAAGGTAGGATCCGTACATATCATATTTTGCTAAAGTGGATCCACTAGCTAGGTCATTTAAGACAATCCTACGGGGGAACATAGTTTGGGACTAGAGGTTACTACTAGAGACTACCCTATTTGAGCCTCCACCTAAAGCTCTCTCAGTGCTAAGTCTAAATCTGAATGGAATAGAGAAAATTTAAATATCAATATAACATAGGAAAGTCAATAATCAATACCAATCCACATCTTTCAAGATCAAAACATAAAATAGCTCCTTAAACATAACTCAACATAAATGAGAAAATATTTCACTAACGTGAATCCATATGTGAGAAATACCTTTCTCAATCATGACCATATTATGTAACGACCATTTTCGTCGTTATAGAAAAGCCAATGGGGAAAATTTTTGGTTCGGAAAACTTTTTCGTAGTAACTTGGAATTTCCCAACCTAGTCCAGATTTGGACGAAATCAGAGTCTTTAAGGTGTAGGGAAAACTGGTAATAATTAGGTGATCTAATTATGATTTTTATTACACGAGTAGATAGCTAACGTGTTAAGGAATCCGTACGACTTAACGAAATTGAATTCGAGCGAGTACAACTCCCGAAACTGACTTTGGCGTGAATGGGTATTTCTGAGTGTCGTTGGTTGAAGGTGTGTTGTGAAATGGGGGTTTTAGAATTATTAAAATAGCTCACTGTTTCATGCAAGCCGCTTTGGTGGTGGTTTTGTTCGCTCTGGCGGGATAGACGCGACTTAAAGTCATAAATAAACCCCAAAACAACTTTATTCTGCACTTTTTGGTTTTTAGAGCTAAGGAACGAACCCCATGCGATTCTTGGCAGTTTTCCACCATTCTTGAGGGTAAATGTAAGATTTTAACTCCCTGAATCCATTTTTCGATCCGTAGAACGTAATCTAATGGGTAAATATCGATGGGGGAGGGTTGTGATATGGAAATCATGGTGGAAACAACCCTAATTTAGATACTTGAGGATCATGAGTTTGATCTAGGGTTCATAGAATTGTTAGTAATCCAGGTAATTAGTGATGGTTTATTGATTCCCGTATTATATTGATTGTTTGTAGACCAAGAACAAGCAGAATGAATCCGGAAAGGGAAGGATCAAGTTTCTTAGGGTTTCAAGCTTGTTTCGAAGTAGGTGATGGTTGTGATTCTATGATTGTGATGTATGTTTGTCTTGCTTCATTATGATACATGTATGTGAATGTTGCATTATTGATCACCCTTGTTGTAAATGCGGATATATGATTGTCGAATGCCAATGAATCATGACTCGATTGTATGATTATGAGAATGTACTTGTGTTTGTGATTGTGGCGTGTTGAATGGATCGCTTGCCACGTTTCAGCAAAACTAATTGGGATTGGTTGCCACATTCTGGCATAACTAATTAGGATCGGTTGCCATGTTCCGACATAACTATTGGATAGGGTACCACGTTCCGATATACTAACTGTTTGGGTTTGGGCTCCATGAGAGGACCAATGACTTGTCATAATTATTTATCTTGAGAAATGTGAAGTTGTTTGTTGTTCGTAAATACTGCTCATATTGTATATGTTCGATATATACATGTGATTCTATTATCGTATTGATTTATGTATGTTACACTTAGTGGGATAGTCGTGTGATCCTACCAGTACACTATGGTTGTGTACTGATACTGCACTTCCTCTTATTTTTGTTGAGTACAGGGCATCTTCCGGCAGCTATTGACAGACCTCTTCTAGAAGATTAGCGATCATTTCGAATTCAAGGGTGAGCCAATTCTTCCAGGCTTCCATGAGTTCTCTTTCTGTTTATGTCCACATTTTGGACTTAGATTTTATAGTTAGATGTTATTACTTTAGTTTGGGGTTGCCTTCTTGTTTAGACTTTGGTTCATTGTTAGATGTTTTGGTACATTGACTTTTAGGTTCTAGGTTATTTTCTTCCGCATCGTTTAGTTGTTAGACTTTGTTTGGAGTTTATGGGAACTCCTTATTTCTTTTCTTAGCATTTAACTTGTTTTCGTAACTTAAATGCCTTAGTATTTTGATAAAGTTGGTTAGCTAATTAGTATTAATGGTTCTCCCATCAGAGGGTTAGTGTGGGTGTCAATCACGACGGTCTGGGTCGTGACATAATAGCATGTGAGAGAACCTTTCACCTTAATATTGATACTTTCCTTTCAAGCATCCCCAAATCATTTACAATAATTTATAGAAAAACATGCATATCTTCATAAATTCATAGTTCATAGGTCATGGGTTCATCATAGGTTCATAGTTGAAAATCATAATTTAGGTATGAGTCAATATAATTTCAATTGAATATCATGTATTAACATGAATTGTGCATTAGAAGACTTAATTAACAATAATCAATCACAATTGAATGATACACATAAACATTGAATTGAAAACCCTAACTTAAACAATTGAATTTGAGATTGAGAAATTGGTAAATTTTGGGACCCCATGGAGGAATGAATTACATGGTTGAATACCCACATACTTTTCTACTTTAAACCCAAAAAGATTGGAGGATTGATAAACTTGAATTAAACCTAGCTTCTTCATCTTCCTTAATCTTGAGAGAATTTGGGGAGGATGCATTTGGTTAGGTTTTGGGGATTTAGGAGAATTGGGTTTGACTGGATAATTTAGGACTCATAAAGTCTTATATAGGCCTTAGGATAAAGGTCAAAATGACTTAGTTTTGATTTACAACAATTAGAGAAAAGACTCAAATGCCCGTTAAAATAACTATCGAACTCAACTTACGGTTTCGACATACGAACCATAAAACCTTCTACAGTCCATACTGGTCAACCATAGACCAAGCACTGGACCTTGAAATTACTTCACTTTTGATGGGACCCTTCTAAGATCCGTACGACTTCCTACAGTCCGTAGACCCTAGCCGTAGGACTCAACTTTTGGCCTTAAAATTTCATCAAGTCATGGACCTACCTATGAGACCTATCTACGACATGTAGATCACTTGATGGACCGTACTAGTGAACCGTGAAAGATATATTAGGACTTGATTTTAGAAAAAATATTTTCCCTCTTCCTATGTTGCCATCAACGGCCTATAGATAGGAATCATAGAACCAGACTGTAGCCCAAAAAGTCCTTTCTTCCATTTCCAAAATCTGAACAATTACAATATCTCTCCCTTGGGAATATTCGTCCTCGAATAGGACTCAAAGGAACATAAGAAGGGTTAGGGAAGAGATCTAACAACCCAATAAGAATGCAACTTCATCATGAAAGCACATAACCAAGTAGGAATATCAACTCCAAGCTAAAACATATTCAAAACATCATTTCATACATGCAAATCACACTCAAATGCACATAATCATGAAGTAATCAATCAAGCTAACTCGTTTTCTCAAACATCAAATTTTCAAAAGGATGAACCATGAGGAGCATGCATGTATGAGGAATCATGAAAACAACTAAGACACATGAAATCAAAAGAATGAACCATGAGGAGAAAAATACCTCAAGCTAGAGTTGGATCGGAGAGAAAAAGATAGAGATAGCGGGACATCATATCGCCATTTGCCTCCCATGTAGCACTCTCAACCATTTGATTCCTCCATAAGACCTTTACGGATGCAACTTCCTTATTTCTCAATTTCTTTACTTGTTAGTCCAAAATCTCAACTGAAACGATATCTAAGATGTCGGATCACCAATACATTTCTTCAATAAAGAGACATGGAAAACCGTATGCACTGATTCTAAGTCCTTAGGAAAATCAAGTTCATAAGCAACTTTACCAATACGCCTCAAAATTTGATATGGGCCCTAATAACATATACTAAGCTTCCATTTCTTCCCATATCTCATCACACCTTTCATGGGTGAAATTTTCAAGTAGACCCAATCATCTACACCAAAATCAAGATCTCTTCTCCTAACATCAACATAGGACTTTTGTCGACTTTAAGCAATTTTCAGCCTTTCTCTAATAAGCCAAACTTTATCCATAGCCTCATATACCATTTTGGGACCTATCAACGCAACCTCACCAATTTCAAACCACCCTAAAGGAGATCTACACATCATACCATAAAGAAACTCAAATGGATTCATGTCAATGCTTAAATGATATCTATTATTGTAAGCAAACTTAATCAAAGGTAAATCATCATCTCAATTACCTTTGAAGTCAATCACACAAGCTCTCAACATATCTTTCAAAGATTGGATAGTACGCTCTGCTTGCCCATCGATTTGAGGATGAAAGACCATACATAGCTTGACATGAGTACCAAACCCATTTGGAAAGACTTCTGAAATTGAGAAGTAAATTGGGTACCACGATCGGAGATAATAGATAGGGAAACTCCATGCAACCTAGCAATCTCCCTTAGATACAACTTAACATAGTCCTCCGCCGAATAAGAAACCTTGACGGGAATGATATTAGCCAACTTCGTCATATGATCTACAATAAAACAAATTGAGTCGTGTTGACGCCCACTACGGGGTAAGCAATAATGAAGTTCATATTCAAATCTTCCCACTTCAAAGTAGGATTACTAATATCTTGGGACAGACCATCCACTTTTTGATATTCAACTTTTATTTGATGATAATTAGGACACCTAGCCATAACTTTTGTAATATACTTCTTCATCTCATTCCACTAATAGACCTCCTGCAAGTTACAATACATCTTTGTAGCTCCCGGTGAATAAAATATTGAGAACTATGGGCCTATGATAAGATTTGGTCTCTCACGTCATTGATATTTGGAACACACAAATGACCTTGATATCAAAGCACACTATCTCCCCTCGGGAGAAAGCCTCAATAGACTTTTTAAGCACCGCTTCTTGTAATTCAACCAAAATTAGATCAAGGCATTGCTTGGCTTTCACATCCGACATAAAGGATGATTGTTAACCATTATGAACAATAACACCACCTTCATTAGAGTCAACCAATCGAACACCCAATTGGGCCAATCTATGAACATCACTAGCCAACTCTTTTATATCTTCTTCTACATGAGCAACACTACCCGTTAATAGTCGACTAAGAACATCCGCCACCACATTTTAGAGAACACTCATGTCATAATCTTTTAGCAACTCAAACTACCATTCTGGCAAAGATTTTGATCATTTTACTTGAACACATATTATAAACTTTTTATGGTCGGTAAAAACATCAACATGGTAACCGTATAA
This sequence comes from Solanum acaule, assembly GCA_036250505.1. NCBI lineage: Eukaryota > Viridiplantae > Streptophyta > Magnoliopsida > Solanales > Solanaceae > Solanum > Solanum acaule. The sequence goes on along the minus strand of JAJOOR010039332.1, from coordinate 11,920 downwards.
GTAATTCCTCCAATATTTAAAGGCAAAAACAACCGTCGATAGCTCTAAATCGTGGATAGGATAGTTCATTTCATGGAATTTGAATTGCCTTTATGCATAATAAATAACCTTTCCATTTTGCGTAAGAACACACCTAAGTCCAATCCTTGAAGCGTCACAATAAACCACAAACCCATTGGACTCTTCCTATAAAGTCAGAGCAAAGGTAAGTTTATCTATCAATTCTTGGAAATTCTTCTCACACGCTTCCGACCATAAGAACTTAACTTTCTTTTGGGTCAATTCCGTCAATGTAGAGGCAATCGAAGAAAATCTTTCCATAAATCTTCTATAATAACCAACCAAACCCAATAAACTTTGAATATGTGAAGGGGATAGAGGTATAGGCCAACTATTAACCACATCCTTCTTTTTAGGATCTACCTCAATACCTTTACCGGAAACAATATGACCAAGAAAAGCCATGGATCTCAACCAAAACTCATATTTACTAAACTTTGCAAAGAGTTGTTGGTCCTTGAGGACTTGCTACACAATTCTCGAATGATCAGCATTCTCATCCTCACTCCTTGAGTAAATCAAGAAGTCATCGATAAATACAATCACAAACATGTCAAGATATTGTCTAAACACTCTATTCATCAAGTCCATAAATGCGGTCGGAGCATTAGTTAAACCAAACGACATTACCAAAAACTCATAATGACCATATCGAGTTCGAAAAGCTATCTTGTGAATGTCATCTTCCTTCGCCCTTAATTGGTGATAACCTGACCAGAGGTCAATCTTAGAGAAGTAACTCGCTCCTTGGAGTTGATAAAAAAAATAATCTATCCTTGGAAGAAGATATTTATTCTTAATGGTAATATTTTTCAATTGCTAGTAGTCAATACACATGCGAAGGTTACCATATTTCTTCCGAACTAAACAAATAAAATTGGAGCACTCACTTGGTCGGATATAACCCTTATCCAACAAGTCTTTCAATTGCTCTTTTAATTCCTTAAGTTTTGTCGAAGCCATACGGTATGGAGGAATAGAGATAGATTGCCTATCTAGGAGAAAGTCAATGCCAAAGTCTATTTCCCTTTTAGGAGGAACACATGGTAGATCATCAAACACTTCAGAAAACTCATTTACAACGGGGACCAACTTAAAGATAGGGGTTTTAGAATCCATATCCCTAACCCAAACAATATGATATTGCAACCCTTAGAAATCATTTTTCTAGCTTTAAGACAAAAAACAAACTAACCCTTAGGCATATAATTTCTCCCTTTCCACTCTAGGACGGGCTTATTTGGGAATTGAAATTTGACTACTCGAGTCCTATAATCAACAGAAGCATAACAATAATGGAGCCAATATATACAAAAAAATAACATCAAAATCTAACATATTATGTTCACTAGATCAAAATAAGTGACTTTATAGGTTAAGGAGACGAGACAATTTCTATAGACTCTCTTAGCCACAATAGATTCACCAATAGGTGTAGAGACTATCAACACACTCGAAAGAACATTAAACCTCATAGCCACATATGGCGTCACAAAAGACAAAGTAGCACCAGGATCAAGCAAGGCATAAACAAGATGAAAAACTTTCAACATACCGATAACCATATTAGGAGAACCCCCTTGACCATGTCGAGTTTGAAGTGGATAAAATTGGTTTTGCTTTGGAGCACTTGAACCCGAACCACTAAGTGGAGCTTGCCTACCATCCTTTCCGTTGTCAATTATAGACGGACAATCTCTCTAGCGGTGACCACTTTTACCAAAACCAAAACAATTATCCGTACACATCAAACATTTTCCAAGACGACTTTTGCCACACTTTTGGCATGTGGGAACCGAAGATCCCTTTCCTCCACCATTTCCTCCTTGAGGCCTAAGGTTAGACATTCTTTCTTTGTTGAACTTAGGAGCCGGAGCATTGGAGGAACCTTTATCGGAAAACTTTTGTCAGAACCTAGAACGAGCATGTCCATCGGACCTTGAATGTGAAAAGTGACCATCGTCGGTCTTTGCCCTCTTTGATTCCCTAGTGCTTTCCTTGAGCTTCTCCTCTTCATTTTTTTGAGCATTAATCATTAGACAAAATGTGTCCATTTCCTTAATGAGCATGATGGTACAACATTCCTTAACCACAATTTTAGAGACACCTGAAACAAACTTGTTCATATTTTCCCTAGGATAGGCAACAATAGTAGGAGCATACCTAGACAATGGTGTATATTTCAGGGCATACTTCTTCACACTCATATTCCCTTGACAAAGGTTAATGAACTCAAACACCTTTGCCCCTTTGATTTAAGAGGAAAGAACCTATCAAGGAAAGCACCCTTAAACTTTTCCCAATCAAGAAGACCTATATCAACTACCCTCTCTTCTTTCCATTGAGTGAACCAAACTTGAGCAACACCCGGAAAATTAATAGGGGAAACTAGAACCTAACGTTTGAGCCTTAAAATTTGATACATAATTTAGAGTTGAAAAATAGCCCCAAAAGTTTGACCAAGTATATTTTCAAGAGAGGGTTCAAGGAAGGCGAAAGGCATCAATGCCTTTAGAAGCACCCTTGAACTTTGCCTTAGACATGTGGGCAAAAGGCATTGTTCAAGAGAGGCTTCAAGGCACGTGAAAGCCTTCATTGTCCTTAGAAGCTCTCGTGAACTATGCCTTAGCCATTTTTAGGCAAGGAGGCAAGTTCACTTGAGGGTTCAAGGAGCGTGGAAGACTACACTGCCCTAGGAGGCCCTTCGTGAACAAATGCCTTAGCCATTTTTGGCATAGAGACAGTTCAATGGAGGGTCCTCGAGGCGTGAAGTACTTCACTGCCCATGGAGCGTCTCTCGTGGTGAATGCCTTAGTCGTGTGGGCAGTAAGCACACTCCACGCTAGGGTCCACAACTAGTGGAAGCTTTCACTGCACGTGAAGCCCCTCGTGGACAATGCCTTAGCTTTAGAAAGCTAAAGGCAAGAGTACACGTGAGGGTACACGGCTGGTGGAGCAGTCCACTGCCCGTGAAGCCCTAATTGGACTTTGGCTTAGTTTATTTTAGGCAGTCCACATGGGGGGCATAAAAGGGTAGTTTCATAATTTTTATTTTAAAGTCCAAATTAAATGGGTATATTTTATATTATTTTTAAATAACTACATAAGGTATTTTAAGGCATTAAACACCTAAAATAAATCATTTTCATAAACACCCACTTCAAAATCAATAGTTCATCTTCCTCACAATATTTCTCTCTAAAAGCCCAAGAAGAAGAAGAGTAAAATTGAAGCTTGTGCTGGAAGAAATCAAGGATTTTTCATAAAATTCTTTCAGGATTCATCATAAAGGTATGGTAGTTTTCATCCATGGGTAGATTCCACCCATGGAGCCCATTCAAAACTTGATTTCAAATCTTACAATTTCCCCAAAAGATGGGTTTTAATCCAATGACATGGGTTCTCTTTAAAAACATATTTCAATGGTTTAATCACGTTGGTTTATGATTGAATTGATGATTTAAGGTTGAATTATGGTGAAATTCCCCCAAGAACCCATGGATTTCCTCATATAGCTAAATTGTGATCTTAATGTGGGTTGATTGATTGTAGAAGCATGTAAATGGGTTTTATTTAGATTAATTGAATTAAATAATTAAATTGATGAATTACTACTATTTTCATGATGAATTACCCAAGAATCCACGAATTTCCCTATTTTACCAAATTGGATCTTAAGTGTGGGTGTTGGTTGATACTAGTAGAATGTGATAGAATTATGTGTGTAATAGTTGATCCAAATTGAGTGGATGTGGGTTGCTTATGATGAAATTGCATGAATTTAGTATAATTATAGATTTATTCTTGATTAACCTAAGATTCTAGGGTGAAAGTGATAAGGCCAAGTGTTAATGCCATGAAAGAGGCAAATTGAGGGTTTAAATGTGATCTTCTAAGATTTATGAATTTCTTTATGAATTTCCTTAGACTAGAGCACCTAGATATAAATTACCTAAAAGTAGAGCTTGTAGACATGAATTTATTAGATTAGGACTTATATGATGGATCAAGGATGAGTAGTATTGAGATTGAGTCTACATGATGTTATATGACTATAATTGGTTAAGAATAAAGCATGTGGCTAGTTTACCTTGAGAATTAGGTTTACATGATGACCATATGAGGTATTTCTTGAGAGTGAGGTTTTTAATATGAACATGACTTTTAGGGCTTTAAGGGTAAAAACTAATTTGAATGTTGAGGCTTTAAGAAGGAAGCTACTGTCTATGTTGAATTGTATATGGCTTTATTGTGGAAAGACTTTACCCACATAACCTACAATATGAGTACATGAGCTTATGCATGCAATGAATGAACTACTTGAAATATGATTATATCCATGTCTAATATAATGAATGCTGGATGTGCTTATTTGATGTGCTCTATGATCCTTGAATGCAAGATATGAGAATTATTCATTATTGTGATATTATATACATGCTTTCTGAACACTTTGAGAGGGAAGTGGCTATGATGATAATGTTGTTGTTGGTGTGTCATTGAAAGGACTATTACACACACACACTCCATGCATGAACATGGCTATAATGTAACTAAGGTGTTGTTGAAAGGCTATTTCTCATATGCACCCTTACACATGACTATGTATGAAATGTATATGTCTATGGTGATCTTGTTGTGTTGATTGAAAGGCTATTCTCATGAACACACCGTTGAATATAATGTGAAAGGCTTACTCACATAATAAATGATTCTAAGGTTGAAAGGTTATTCTCACCTAATGAATCTATGAGCTATCATGATATCATGTTGTTGTGTTGGATTGAGTGTTAACACATTCTTCCATAAACATGAACCTAAGTAAATACTTAACATGAACTTAATCGGAACTATGCCTAGCACCCAGTGGACATGAATATGAGATGGAAGCTTTTATGCCAGTTAGTCCGGCTTCCCAAATGAAAACTTTTACTTCAATTAGTCCGGCTTTCTAAATGGGTTCCTTTTCGCTAATTAGTCCGAGTTGCCAAAACAATTATCTCATGAGATGGAAACCTTTTACCTCAATTAGTTCGGGTTTCTAGAAGAAATCTCCTTATCCCGTACCTGTGTGCCCACATAGGTCTTTAGCTAGTGGGTCCACCTAAGCTAATAAACTCTGGTTCTACCTTCGGCAAGTAGGACAACACTTTTCAGTGTAGGGCAGTACACCGGATTCCATGTAGCTCATATGGTCTATATCAGGTAAGACTATTTCCCTCCATGAATAAGAACATGAACTATGAACATGAACACGAGTTATTTACTATGGTTCCTCAAGAGGTTTTACTTAGTGTGAGTGGGGTATGGGACTTCATTCATACATGGCACAAGTAGACTTTGAGAGTGGCTATGGTGTGTTTCTCTTATGTATGATGAGTTATGAATTAATGCATACTTTATATGGATTGTTGCTAAGAGTGGCTATCCTTGATATGAGATAGTGAACATGAATGTTTCCTCATCTATGAAGTATTAACCATGGATGAGATCAAAGCATGATAAGCATGAGCATGGTGGCCTAAAGGGGTACTTAGTATGGGTAGTATTATGGGATGCCATTCATACATGGCACAAGTATAACTTAGGGTTACTTATGTGATGGTTCTATTATGATGAGATGATCTTGGTATTTGACTACGTATGTGAACTATGTCTTATGATGATTTATGTTTGCATTATGTCTATGATTGGAGACTATGCTTATGTTTATGTCGTTATCCTTTATGCTATGATGAACTATATGTGAGTTGTCTTATGAGTACGATCTCCAACTATTTCAAAGATGATGTTCAAAATTGGAGTATAGCATGGTTTCAACTAAAATATCCCTTTTAGCATGTTTTAAAGGTTTTTGTGCATGGCTATCATACTAAGTGCATTTTTGTACTAACCCATATTTCCTACATTTTCTGTAAGTGTAGGGTTTGGTCCTTGAAGGTGATCTCCTATTGGTTCAAGCTTGGAATGGATCATTCTCCTTGCTAGTTGGTGAATCCTCAAGATTCGAGGACAAGTATCTTCATTTAGTAGTTTCATTCTAGTATGTCATTTGAGAACTATTGTAAGCATTGTGTTCCTAGTTGATATTCGATTGTAATAGATGGCTAAATGAGACAATGTCTAGACTTTCGCTTCTTTTTATAAAAGACTTCGATTGTAAGGAAAAGTTTTAAATTCTACATCATTTTTATGACATTATGTTTATAATATGCTAAGGGCTTGTATGAAACCCCTTCGGGGTTTAGTACACCGTGTTACATCTAGTGGGTACCCCTGGGTCGTGACAAACTTGGTATTAGAGCACAATGTTTTGAATGATTCTAAGATGATGTCTCATATGCCACATTGAGTAGACTCTTGTTCATGAGTGTGAAGCGCGCCATATTTATGAATAAGAGGCTACAAGATGCTTAGAAATTCCACTTCTTCATTACTCTTAAGTCGTGTGATAGAGCGTAACTTTATAGGGTCATTCTCCTTATCCTTATCCAGTGATCTACAGGATATGACTACTCAAGGAGTTTTCACTAGTGGATTTGAAGAAGGCAATGTTGATCAAGGAGCTCCTCCTCAAGCTCCTCATGTTCCAGTTGACTTAATGTCTAATGAGAAGATTAGGTATGGTTTTCAATTGTTGACTCAAGTCGGGATAGAAACTCCGGAATTCTATGGGTCAGAGATGGAGGAATCTCCTCAAAAGTTCATAGATGAGATCTTTTGTGGGACTGACTCTGGTAGAAAAGGCAGAATTGGCCTCTTATCAATTGAAGGATGTTGCTCAACTTTGGTTTAACCAATGGGAAGAAGCAAGGACGGTAGAAGCGGATCCCATGGAATGGGAGAGATTTAAGAATGGATTTCTTTATAGGTTTTACCCTTTAGAAATGAGAGAGCTAAGATACTTGAGTTTATTAACCGTCGCCAAGGTAAGATGAGTGTTAAGGAGTATACTCAAGTGTTCACTAGGTTGTCAAGATATGCTCCATCCATAGTGGTCAACCCTAGGATGAAGATGAGTAAGTTTGTGTCGGGTGTATCCGAATTGATAGCAAAAGAATGTAGTATGGTTATGCTTGAGAATGATATGAATATTGATTGTCTTGTGATTCAAGCTCAACGGTTTGAAAAGGAGAAACTTGAAGAGTGGTCTGGAGGAACAAAGAGGTATAGGCTTGATGATGACAATTCCTCTCAAGAAAAGTTTTATGGACAAAGCTCTTCTAAGGTTCTCCCAAAGTTTAACCAAAAGAGGGTTGTCTAACCCTAATTCCCAAGACAAGGATAGTAGACTCTTATTCCCTACTTGTGCTAGGTGTGTAAAAAGGCATGATGGTAAGTGTCTAGCCGACAGGAAGGATTTCTATGGTTGTGGTGAAAATGACCACAAAATGAGAGATTGTCGGTGCTTACGACAAGAGGGAGAGAGGCCAAGAAAGCTTCCCTTAGTGAACTGGATCACAATGTTCCAAAATATTCTGGATGAAGGCACCAGTATGTTGATAGCTCCCTATAGATGTAAATGTTTTATTAAGATTCCTATGCTACTTTTAGACCTTGATGTTTGCCTTGGTAGGGTTTAGATTCATGGTTGTTAGACCTCCAGTGATTTTAGAACCCGGCAAGGTTATTATGAGTTTTGGCTATGTCATTGGGGATTGGTTGAAAGAAGTGGTAATTGAGGTTTTAGTAGGGGATTTACTCCCAAGGGGGAGATAGTATATTTAGATATCAAGATTTTGAGAGTCCCAATATCTTCATCTCTTTCTTCTACTCCTATTCTAGCTTGAGACAAAGAGTTCCTTGTGACTTGTTTCAATTTGGATTCATGTGTGATTTATGTGTTTCCATAATCTCCTTATGTTTTGCAAGTTCTTGAGAGAATTCATGTTTAGTATGAAATGAGTTTTCATGATTTATATGTTCCTTGTGTTGTTTTGCACTTTAGTATGATGAAGGCATATTTGCCTTCATGAGATGATTTGACGAACATGCTTTGCTATGCTTTTGATGAAATTGCATATTGGATCCATAATGACGTGTTGAGCTTGCTTTTAGTTGGAGAAGGTAGTTCCTCCTATGATTATGTGATAGATGATGTTTAGAAGAGTTTGTATAGGCTTACCCCCAAGGGGGAGATGGTGTGCCTAGCTAGCAAGGTTATTGTGTGTTTATGTGTTGCCGTGATTTCCTTATATAATGCATGTTCATAAAACTTGTGTTTTGAAAGAAAATGAGTTATGTGAATTGTTTTCCTCATGTTGTAGTGCATTGAGTATGAGTTGCCTATTGTACTTCATGAGAAGAATATATGAGCATGCTTTAGTTTGGAATTGACGGATTCCTCCTTGAATACATGCTTTTGAGAATAAATTGCATATGAGCTCCATGAGAGTATGTTGAGCATTTATGACTAGGAGATGGTAGTTTCTCCTTGAACATAACTTGTTATGAGAATTTTATGCATAAATGGGTTGTTGGATGTAGTTCCTACTTCCTTTTGTTGCATTGATCATGTTAAGAAAGAGTTGAAGTTTCCTCCTTTATGTGGTGTATTATTTTGATATTTCATGCATGATGGGCTGCTAGTCTTGAGTCTTTAATTATGTAAGGTGTCTCTATCGTCATTCGAGGATGAATGTTCCCAAAGGGGAGATAATGTAACACCAAGAAAATTAATAGCGGAAACTAGAGCCTAATGTTTGACTCTTAAAATTTGTTGCATGATTTAGAGTTGAAAAATAGCCCCAAAAATTTGACGAAGTATATTTTCAAGAGAGGGTTCAAGGAAGGCGAAAGGCATCACTGCCCTTAGAAGCACCCTTGAACTTTGCCTTGGCCGTGTGGGCAAAAGGCATTGTTCAAGAGAGGCTTCAAGGCACTTGAAAGCCTTCATTGTCCTTAGAAACTCTCGTGAACTTTGCCTTAGCCATTTTTAGGCAAGGAGGCAAGTTCACTTGAGGGTTCAAGGAGCGTGGAAGACTACACTGCCCTTAGAGGTCCCTCATGAACAAATGCCTTAGACATTTTGGCATAGAGGCAGTTTAAGGGAGGTCCACAAAGCGTGAAGTACTTCACATCCCGTGGAGCGCCTCTCGTGGTGAATGCCTTTGTCGTGTGGACAGTAGCACACTCCACACTAGGGTCCACGGCTAGTGGAAGCTTCCACTGCACGTGGAGTCCCTCGTGGACAATGCCTTAGCTTCAGAAAGCTAAAGGCAACAGTCTACGTGACGGTACACGGCTGGTGGAGAAGTCCACTGCCCGTGAAGCCCTCCTTGGACTTTGGCTTAGTTTATTTTAGGCAGTCCACGTGGGGGGCATAAAAGGGTAGTTTCATAATTTTTATTTTTAAGTCCAAATTAAATAGGTATATTTTATATTATTTCTAAATAACTATATAAGGTATTTTAAGTCATCAAACACCCAAAATCAATCATTTTCATAAACACCCACTTCAAAATCAAAAGTTCATCTTCCTCACAATATTTCTCTCTCTAAAAAACCAAGAAGAAGAAGAGTAAAATTGAAGCTTGGGCTAGAAAAATTCAAGGGTTTTTCATCAAATTCTTTCAAGAATCATCATCAATGTATGGTAGTTTTCATCCATGGGTAGATTCCACCCATGGAGCCCCTTCAAAACTTGATTTCAAATACTACAATTTCCCCAAAAGATAGGATTATAATCCAATGACATGGGTTCTCTTTAAAAATGTTTTTCAATGGTTTAATTATGTTGGGTTATGATTGAATTGATGATTTAAGGTCGAATTATGGTGAAATTCCCCCAAGAACCCATGGATTTCCCCATATTGCTAAATTGTGATCTTATGTGGGTTGATTGATTCTAGAAGCATGTAAATGGGTTTTGTTTAGATTAATTGAATTAATTAATTAAATTGATGAATTACTACTGTTTTCATGATGAATTACCCAAGAATTCATGAATTTTCCTATTTTACCAAATTGAATCTTAAGTGTGGGTGTTGGTTGATACTAGTAGAATGTGATAGAATTATGTATGTAATAGTTGATCCAAATTGAATGGATGTCGGTTGATTATGATGAAATTGCATGACTTTAGTATAATTATACATGTATTCTTGATTAACCTAAGATTCTAGGGTGAAAGTGATATGGCCAGGTGTTATGCCATGAAATAGGCAAATTGAAGGTTTCGATGTGATCTTCTAAGATTGATAAATTTGTTTATGAATTGCCTTAGACTAGAGCACCTAGTTATGAATTGCCTAAAAGTAGAGCTTGTAGACATGAATTGATTAGATTAGGGCTTATATGAAGGATCAAGAATGAGTAGTATTGAGATTGAGTCTACATGATGTTTTATGACTATAATTGGTTAAGAATGAAGCATGTGGTTAGTTTACCTTGATAATTAGGTTTACATGATGACCATGTGAGGTAATGCTTGAGAGTGAGGCTTGTAATATGAACATGACTTTTAGGGCTTTAAGGGTAAAAGCTAATATGAATGAGCTATGAATGTTGAGGCTTTAATAAGGAAGCTATTGTGTATGTTCAATTGTATATGGCTTTATTATGCAAAGACTTTACCCACATAACCTACAATATGAGTACATGAGCTTATGCATACAATGAATGAACTACTTGAAATATGATTATATCCATGTCTAATATAATAAATGCTAGATGTGCTAATTTGATGTGATCTATGATCCTTGAATGCAAGATATGAGAATTATACATGCTTGTGATATTATGTACATACTTATGAACACTTTGAGAGGGAAGTGACTATGATGATAATGTTGTTGTTGTTGTGTCATTGAAAGGACAATCACACACACACTCCATGCATGAACATGACTATGATGTAACTAAGGTGTTGTTGAAAGGCTATTTCTCATATGCACCCTTACACATGACTATGTATTAAATGTCTATGATGATCTTGTTATGTTGATTGAAAGGCTATTCTCATGAACCCACCATGAATATAATGTGAAAAATTTACTCATATAATAAATGCTTCTAAGGTTGAAAGGTTATTCTCACCTAATGAATCTATGAGCTATCATGATATCATGTTATTGTGTTGGATTGAGTGTTAACACATTCTTTCATAAACATGATATCACGCCCTGAGCCTACACCCTGGGCGGGATCGGCACTCGAGGACCATTGATGGCCCTAAGCGAACCCTTGGCCTGGCTTTCTTAACTCAGCGGAAACCTAACTCAACAGAATAACTTAATGCAATGAAAGGTTATAAAATAACCTAACTGATGCATAACATGCCAAAAGGCAACTCGTGTCTCAAAATAGAATATTTACATATATACATAGATTAGAGACTCAATACTAACTGACTGTCTATGAAGCCTCTATAACACTGAGATGGATGTTGGGACAGACCCCGCAACATCCTAATAAAACAAGACTATGAACACAAAATAACATAGTCCTCCGGAAGGCAAGGAGGCTCACCACTGACTCTGGAGTGCTCAGCTGGATCAATGGCGTACTGGATGTTGATCCTGGGTACCTGTGTCTGCATCATCAGAAGATACAGGCCAACTGGCATCAGTACATTGAATGTATGAGTATGCGAGTTGGGAAGCTAAACCACAACTTAAGCTTGAAAGGAGTACAAAGGAACTCTTACCTTGGCTCTGTTCAACTCATGAATAACCGAACTCAATATAAACCAATAAGACACATGCAATATACATAAAGCTTGTAAAACAGTGTAAACAACTTAGTTTGTTAAGGATAAAGCAATAACAAACTCAACTTTACTTATATAAAAGTAATATAACTTTAGTGGGAGATTCTTTAACCGACAACCACCACTATGAGCCTTAGTGATGATACAACG
>JAJOOR010039331.1:0-13280 GCA_036250505.1 Solanum acaule | reverse complement strand
ATATGATGTTATGAAGTATGTTGGTCTTATGTCTAATGTTAAATGAAGATGTTATGACTTGTTGAATATGATGTGCCTAGTCTATGGTGGCTTCCTAGGAACACTTGGTGTGAGTAGTATTATGGGATGTTACTTGCACATTGCACTACTGTGACTTGGGGGTTGTCTTAGGTGATGGTTCCTATGTGAAGACTATGTCTTATGGTGTGCTTATGACTCTATGAATATATGTGGTTGGATTGATGAAGGCAATATGTAAGTTCACCTTTGGTAACCTTAAAGGTGATACATTGCACCAAATATTCCCTAAAGGGTTGCTTGAGGAAATGAGTTAAGATAAAGAAGAAGGTAATGTATGGTATGCATGCAATGTGCCTAAAATGTTATAAGTGGCTCTATGTGCTATTATGAATGTTTTCCATGTGTATGATGATGTATGTAGTTGATAGTATTCATATTGTACTAAATGTTCTTGAAGTTTCTCTAAAAAGGCATGATGCATGGTTTCCAACTAAATGTCCTTTTAAAAGCATGTTTTTGCATGGTTATCATACTTAGTGCATTCTTGTACTAACACCAGTCTTTTTCATCTTTTTACACCAAGTGTAGGTAGTGGTGGCTAAAGGACCTTTCCTAGAAGTGATGAGCTTGGCTTACTATTCCCAAGTTCGGGTGTGTCCTTAAAGATTCAAGGACCTTCATGTTAAAGAGTCTCCTTAAGTTTAATGTACTAGATAATAGTTTCTTTGTATTGTAAGGGATGTGTCCCTCTTGTGTTGTAATCATGTTTTAAGATGGCTACCTTGAGAGGTAGTATTTCAATTTTGTATTAAAGGTTTAAATGAGGTGACTTTTTAAGTCTTGTGTTATATTATGAACATTTTAAATTTTCCGCTATTTTTCTATGATAAATGCTATGATGAAATCTAAGGGCTTGTATAAGACTTCCGAAAGGTCAAATACACCAGTAACAACTAGGGGGTGCTCTCGGGTCGTTACATAATCAGACTTCACCCGACTAGACCCAACAACAATTAAGCACTATCCACAAGATTACGATCAATTTTAGAGCATGAAATTTTGGAAATCAACAACTTAGGCATTTAAGGCACCAAATCGAAATTAAAACAGGCACAGAAGCACACATATACAAATTCAGAGAGGCCCAACACACATCAAACTAATCTCTAACAATGCATTTGAGTTTAACTGCTAATTTAGAGTTCAGTGTTCGAAAAACCAACATTTAATGCCAAAATTCGATTTGTAATGCTAGGCGTCAAAGATTTCCAACTCTGAACACAAGATCGATGACCAAAAAGCGGTAAAATGCAAATATATAGGAAATATATAGTACGGGTGTGATTGTATGAAGTTAAAAAGTGAGGGAATGTGAAGGAGTTTGAAAGTTTAAACCTTTGGCCTTATAAAACCGTTCACTTAGCGCCATTTCGGCGATGTTAGTTGACCTCGCCAAACCACTCGGCGAAACACCGAGTGGTTACTTACCTCGCCGAGTTTTACAGAACCTCCAATTAATATGGGGGTCCAAACGGCGGATAGATTCGGGCTCGCTGACCTGTTCGGCGAGTCGCCGACTTGTCTATGGGCCCGCCGAAAGTTACAGACTCCATTTTCATAATTTCTTGAGTCCAATGGCGGTCCAGGTTAGGCTCGACGACCTCTTTTGTGAGTCACTGATTGGACATTTTGCTCGCCAACCTGCACATTTCAAACATATTACATACTTTAACCTGCACACTCAATACACGTTATTCCAAAAACAAAAGGAAAGCAAATAAAAACTTGGGTTGCCTCCCAAGCATCGCCTTAGTTAACGTCATGGCACGACGCAAGTCCTCGCTCAAACTTTATTCTTGGTGTTTGTCATAGTATCACTAGGAAACCCCCCCCCCCCCACCCTTGTTGTATCGGGTTTAAATGAGAAGAGATTTGACCCATTTGGGTCTCCAACTGCTTGATAGAGATGGAATGAGAAGTCACTGTCTGGTTAAGGGTCGATACATCTTCCTTCATCTCCTTCAAAATTTTGTCGAACCCTTCAACCTTGTTGAGAATACGAGAGAGCATATCCTCAGACCGGCCACCCTCAGAATCTTTGGGCTTCTGATGCTCGTTGGGAGGAACATACCTATCCTTATCCCTATCTCTTTCCTTCCTAGTGGCATTCCCATCCCACCACTCTTTATCACAATCTCTCCAACCCTCATCTTTGTTCCAACCTTGGTTGTCACCCGGCCTTGGGTAGTTAGCACGATAACCTCCTCCTTGGTTGGCTAGAAAGTTCACTTCCTCATTGTACATCCCTTCAAATTTGGCTTCTTCGGGGTTTACACAACCCATACCCAGAACATTGACACTCCTAGCACCAGCTCCCATGACATTTTTGGCCAAAATGTCAAGTTGGGTCATCATCTTTGCCATGTTTTGGTCCCTCTCTTGATCTTCTCACGCAGCTCTTTTGTCAATTCAAAAGTGTAAGGGAAGACCTGATCTTCACGGGTGTACCATGCCCGGTTAATTTTGGTCATACCATCCAAGAGCTGGGCGCCTATAATGTAAGATTGTTGCATCAAACCTCCCGGAGAAACTGGATCAGCTACTCCCTTGTTCACCTAATCAAGGCTTCGGTAAAAGTATTGCAGCAAAATATTGTCGGGCAAACCATGAGTTGGGCATTGCAACACCAACTTCATAAATCCTAGCCAAGTCTCATGGATTGGCTCATCCTCAAAATGCTTCAAGCTCTGGATGTTGTCCCTAAGTTTCATCATCTTCGACGGAGGAAAAAATCACACTTGGAATACGGTAACAAGTTGTTCCCACGAAGTGATAGAGTCTCTTTGAAATTCAGCCAACCACTTACACATTTCTCCCATTAGAGAAAATGGGAACAACCTCAACCGAACCGACTATTGGGATATGTTCTTAAAGGAGAATGGCCCACAAACATCAACAAAGTTCCTTGTGTGTTCGTGGGGATCCTCATGAGCCAACCCGCCAAACAGCCCTTTCAATTGCAAGAGTTGCAACATGGTGCTTGTAATGTGGAACACACTGTTCCCTTCAGCCAGAGGCAAGCGAATGGCACCAAATTCACCCACAAGATTTGGGTCATTGACATCATTGAGGTTTTCGATGTCATCTTGGTGGCTCATTTGGCTACCATTGCTTCCGTTAACACTCATTTCCTCTATTTAAAAAAACACACAAAAACCAAAACTAAAACTAAGTAGATTCAACTACGACTAAAAACAACAAAATTCAACTTCACCAAAAGAATCTCAAACAACACCTCTCCCTGACAGCAGCACCATTTGATTAACGTTATCAAAGACACTTCATCTAATTCTAAGTGTCAACGATCGTTAATTAGTATGAAACCCACCTAAATGAGTTGGGGTCAAATCCCACAGGGAGCGGTACATGTTTTAGATTCAATTGGGAAGTATGAACATGATCAAATCAGTCATGGGAATAAAATTTATCGACTAAGGACATCATTCAAGTCAAGGGGTGACACGAATGTCAAATGGGGAGGGGCGGGGGGGTTGGTTTGAAATTATCAACTACAAACAGTGGCAAACAATAAGAAATAACAATAATGAGACGGGTTCATGGGATGTGATTCAATTATAGGCTAACATAGACAAACGGGCAATTGTAACTATTAGAAAATAACTAGATATTAGTGAGTAAGCTAGGCTATAGAGGAGATAAAATTTCCCTTGAACAATTTACCCTGAATAAAGGTAATTTCTCTCTAACATCAACAAGTATGCAAAATAAGAACAGCCCACACCATAGTCCATTCACTCTCTCGAGCTGAATGTGTGGGATTTGGATTAGGATTCACTCTCTCGAGCTGAACTCAGGTCAACCCAATACCCACAGACCATCAATCATTAAGTTTAGTTTGCAAACCTCTCTCTTGAGCAAGCGAAAAACACAAGGGTAGAACTGCATTTGCAACTACAATTCTTAAATTAAACTACAATTAATGATTGAACTCACTTCTATATAGCATTTTAAATAACAATTAGCAATACCCATAAACTAAATCAACCCATAATCACATAATCACACCCCAAGAATTGGGGTTTTAGCTAAACATCATAAAAAGGTAAAAACAATTACCAAATTGATTATCCATCAACTGGGTAAATGTAGATTCGTCCTTACAATGCTCCAATTAAAAGAATTTCAAAAACCCATTTCCAATTTCTCAAAAGTGAAAAACTTCAATTCTTCAAAACTTAGGAAAAACTAGAGAAAATTGTCTCACCAGTTCAAAACTCAATAATAAACTAAAAATATATGAGCAAAGATATTAAACTAAGCGCTCAAAAATGTCTTTATAGTCGCCAAAAATATGGTGTGAAGAGTGTCTCGGCAAAGTAAGTTGGGCTCGGTGAGCCGCCCTTTGGTCTTTTACATCACCCTTCTGCCTTGGCATTCAGCATCCTCAAGGTCTATAACTTTGGGCGATCCAACACTGCATCGCGAAGCCACTAGGTGATCCGTCGACTGCTCCTTTCTCTTTCCAACTTGGTTCTTTCCTTTAGGTCTTGGCACACTGGAACTTTAGGTAGTCAAGTAGTCATTCAGAGACTCGCCAAGTGGACTTGGCGATCACCAGACTTGCTTTTCTTCATTCTTTCAACTCGCTTTGTTCTTTTTTGCAAATTAGTGTCCTTGGTTTGTTCCTCAATCCATATACCTGGAAATCAAGGGCTTTACAATAGTTATTGGCACAAAATAAGCATTTGAAGACATTAATCTATATAAATAAAGCCCTAAATGAATCCAAATCTCGGACTCAGCAATACTCAAGGATGTGCATCGACTACAAACAATTGAACAAAGTAATGATTAAGAAAAAATATCATACTTCACACCTTGATAACTTGTTTGATCTACTTTAAGGAGTTTGATATTCTCTAAGATTGATTTGAGGGTTGGTTACTATAGACTGAGTGTTAGTGCATATGATATGCATGTGATAACATTCAATACCCACTATGGCCGCGATGAGCTCTTGGTTATGTATTTTCGGCTGACTGACTCCAAGCAATATTTAACACGTTAATGAATAGGATATTTAGGTTCTATTTTGATGTCCTCTTTTACAGTCTTTATTGATGATGTTTTGATATACTCTTATAGTAAAGAAAATGTGAGCAATATTTAAGAATTGTGCTTCAATATTTGAAGAAGGAGCGACCTTATGTACAGTTTTCTAAGTGTGAAATCTATTTCAATTTTGTGGCAATTTTGGGCATGTGGTGACTAAGGATGGAAATATGGTAGATCTGTAGAGTATTGATACAGTTAGAGATTGAGCTAGGTCTATGATAACGCTCAACTACACTTCTTCTGATTCAAAGTGTAGGTAGTCGCTAACAAGTATCAACCCAACGATTAGTTGGGATAGATCCCACATGGAGTGATAAGGTAAAAAATTTAATTATGAAGTAAAGACGTGTTCTAATTTTTTGTAGGAGTACGAAACTATGCAACATAAACTAAATGAATAAATTTTAGTAATCAATATCAAATGGGGGGATTTAGTAACCAATCTCGATCCACTCGGAGATCTGCCAAGTTGCTCTTCCTCTAGCCTTTTGACTTGCATCTAATTGTTCTGGAACTTTTGGTGAGCTAGATCATGGTCACCAATCAATTCAGCGCATCGCCGAATCGTCCTTTGCTCACCAAGTTGGTTTGATACATGGGCTACTTAGCATGAACTTTAGGCAAATTAGAGGCTCACTCAGTGAGTCACCAAGTTGCTTTTACGAGCTCCAGCTTTTTTTTTCTTCAGCTTTTCCAATTTTCACTCCTTTTCGCATCGTAATGTCCTTGCATCGCTCTCAAACCTTCATTGTTGCATATCAACATACACATTGAGAACACCAAATCATTGAATAATAAGCCTTAAATGAGTCGAAATTCATGACTCATCAAATACCCCTAACTTAAACTTTTGCTTGTCCTCAAGTAAAACACAAGATCAATCAGGCCAACAAAGATGTCTGCAATTAGTGCTACTTGAGACTCAAAATGAATGCACACAAGGTTCAACCTACACATGCAATGTTCAATTTTGCACTAAAAGTTTCAAACTAGGCTAGCCATTATCAAATAGAGTTCAAGCTCACAATGTTCACTTCAAATGCAAATACATGCTCAACAAGTGTATTTGAATGCCCTAACATCAAGAATGATTCCATGCTCTCATAAAGCCAATCAAAGATTACAAATTAAGGAACCAAAATCAACTCTCACACTCTCAATGAGAAAAACATGCATGATTTTCTCAGCTCATGCAGGATCAAAACGGTCTTTCAAGGCTTGTAATTGGGTTGAGGGTACAAGTATGATCATTTTGGTTGAGTGACTTCTACTTTCATGAATCATGGCTCAAATTTCACTTCTTCTCATTTTATTTCATTCGTATCATCTTCACAACTCATTATTGGCCTATTCAAAGTACACAAAAAAAATGTATAGCTCATCGAACACCTCTTTTATTTCCCGAACTTCATCCTCGATTTCTTTCCTCATTTTTACCACACCCCGAACTTTGGCTCTTGGCCTAAGTTGGCTATTCAAACAAACCAATGCTTCATGAAGATTTTAGGTGGGAAATATAAGGCCATTTGTGTTCATGTTTCATTCAAAGAAAAGGTTTTGACTCAAATTATTCCAATCTAGGTTAACACACTCATAAGGTGGTCACACAAAATGTATAGCAATTAGGTTCACTCTCAAAAATTTATGCCTAAGATCATTTCCTTCATTCACTAAAAATAGTCAATCAAACCAACATGCAAGTTCTAGGTATCAGCATGCACATATTTCAAGTAAACCTCACCATACAAGGCATTAAATACAATCATCGATCGTGACTCTACAAGTTAAGCTCGCGTGCAATGTTCATTACGAGACTCCCTTGGATAATCCGACTAGTCACAATGAGATGCTAAGAGTTCACACATGACTTATGCAACTCAAATTTCCTCGTTGGACTTGCACAAACATATCGTTCATCTAGAGCACTATTCAAGTCATCGATATTAATCGCAACCGACACTTAAATGTACAAGAAAATAGCAATCACAAACAATCATGCAATTAAGAAGGAAACCAAAGAAATAAGGCCAATATTCATTCATATTCCATCAATAATGAGAAGTTTGAACACAAATAATAAAACACAAAATATACAAGAGATAAATCAAAAACAAAATACAACCAAAAAGGCTACGTTTATAATACCTTCACCCCACCTAAACAACTACATAGTGTCCTCAATTTGAAATAAAAATGGAAATGTATCAACATTAAAGGAAATGGATGGAGAGTAAAAATCCCCCTGTCAAGCTAAGCTTGAGGTGAACTCTGAACATATGGGGTAGCCTCAATCTAGGCATCAGGGCCCAGCTTAAATCTAGCTATGGGGGTCTGTGCAACTATCCCTTTTATGGGCTGAGATCCACTCGAGCCAATCATGGATGTTTTGCGTAGTGAGGCCTCCGTAGCTGCCCGTACCAAGTCATCCTCCAAATCATGAACATACGGGGTAGCCTCAATCTAGGCATCAGGGCCCAGCTTAAATCTAGCTATGGGGGTCTGTGCAACTATCCCTTTTATGGGCTGAGATCCACTCGAGCCAATCATGGATGTTTTGTGTAGTGAGGCCTCCGTAGCTGCCCGTACCAAGTCATCCTCCAAATCATCCAGATCATCAAACACAGCCTCATCACGAGCTCCTAGCTCCTTCTCATCTATCTCAGGTGTTCTTGACTCTCCATCATCATCAGTTCTAGCAGCATCTCTGGTCACAGTAGCTGGAGAGATCTTAGAGACAATTGGCATCTCGTTATTGGGGCCCTTAGGAATATCTACATTACGTCACAATATCGAGATATCGGTGGACTTCAACTTATCCACATCATGTCGGAGACTAGTAATATTAGCCTTCAAGGTTGTCACATCTACAAAGCTACGGTCTAACGTCTCGCATACCTCAACCCAAGCGGTAAGAGCCTCTAATGTTGCCCTGTCGGCCATGAACATATCCCGTTGTGCTCTCAACTCCACCTGAATGGGAGCCAATACTGTTGCTATCGCTCGGTCAATAATAAAAGGTACAACGGCCTCATCACTCGCAGCCCTCAGATTGACCGAATAGGCAAGGTTTCCCATTTTATAGATCATTGCCTGTGTCAAGGGGGGACAGGAAGCAGTAGCAGGGGCAGATGCAGTAGAGGTGGAAGGTCTAGGTATACCTGTCGGCTCAATTGCCGGAGTAGATTGAGTAGCATCAATTTCATGGCCTCAACATCGACAACCAAACAGTGTCCAACAGAGCCTTCTTCCTCTTTTCCGCTTCATACTTTATGTATTCAGCCTCAATCCTCCAAATGTTAGTCAATGATGTCAAAGTCACCTTAGTATCTGTCTTTTCCACAAAGAGAACACCCGCTCGACGACACAAATCACTAATCAGCACTAGAAATGTCAATGATGTTGGGTTTGTTTTGACCTCATCACCATCTACTGAGAAATTATCACCTCAAGATTCAACCGCTCTTGATCAATAATGCACCCTAGCAGTGCAGCTTTTGCATGTCAGATCATTGATTCATTATGTGAAGGCTTAAGGGTGATAGAGATGAACCCAAACAAATAACGAGAAGACACATTTAAATCCTTCTTCTCAATTACGACTCCCGCCTCTACCTAGGGAGGAGTACCATCACTCAGAAACGGGGCCAACCACCCTTTAAATCTTCCAATGTTTTGATTTTGACCTTGTCGGCCAAAAAAATGGATAGTACATATAGTGCAGTCCAACAAATCATTGATGTCAGTTACCCTGCACTATACCTTCTTTCCTTGCACCTCTACGTAGTCTCTCGATGCCATAAACCCAGTTTTCTTCTTCTCATAACTCTCATAAAATTCCCAAACCCATAGGAAACAGATGGATTTCGGGGCTTCGTGAACTGTTGAAACTTGTGGAAGTGAAGTATCTCCGATACATCAGGGTACCTATCCACAACACCATCATAAAAAATCGCTTATCCTCGACGGTAGTCTGCATACTAACTACTTTTAGTTAGTGCATAGAGCGCGGTGGATGTGTTAGGACAGGAGGCACTTGAGGTGCATGTGTTGCTATAGGGGATGGAGGTGTTAGGAGTGCTGGAAGTCTAGCCAAAGGATCATAAACCGTGTTAGATCACAGTTCCTAGCGATTCCGTTTGAGAAACTCCCCCTAAGTTGTTGGTGTATGTACTGGAGTCCTAGACCACGCAACTTCCTACCTTCCAAACTCGAAGGAGGTGAGATGAGTAGAGTTGATGCCCATGATGTCCGATGAGCTAGAACTCTAACTGGAACTAGCCACCACCTGCTTCTTCCCTTTTCCATTCATACTCCCATGAGGAGGTTTAGGACGAGTAGCCTAGGAAGGTGTGGCCTCTATTGCAATGAGGACCACTTTTGCCTTTTTCCGGGGTATTGTACCTCTCACCAGAAGCTTTGGTCTAGCCATATTCATGGAAAAATACAAACAAAACACATGCCGTAGCAAAGGGTTAGCAAATTATCATTTTCAAAATATTGCAGGAGAACCAGCCAAACCACTCAGCGAGTTGTCGAGATCATTTGGCGAGCACTAGAAGGCGTGCCGAAAGTAACAGAACAAAACAACAAATAATTTAGCACAAAAGGGTGAGACAAAAGACCATTCGGTGAGTCACCGAGCTCACTCAGCTATAAGAGGGTGCACCGCCAAATGTTACCGAAATAAAAGGCTAAAAGGAAGTTAGAAAGGTAAGACTAAAGTCATTCAGCGAGTCACCGAGTTAACTCATTGAGCATAAGCATATCATCGAATGCTACAAACTAATTCACCAACATTTCAGGTCAAAAAGGTGATAAGAGGGGTGAATTCGAGAACCGCCGAGTTAGTGGGTGAGCTCGACTCAGCTCACCAATTAGCCCAACGTGCCATATTCCAAACACAAATTTCAATTCTCAACGCACAACCTACGACAACGAATTTCAATGATGATTCTATATAATTCAAGCCTACCCACAACGATTATCAAACCCATGGTACTCAGACTTCCCAAATTGATCTAAATTCGACCAAACAATGATTTTTCCCTTAAGAATGATATCACCCAATCCATCATTGGGAAAATTTGAGTTGTTTGGTGGAATTCATGTTACTCAAACTTTACCCACAAAAAACCCAACATGCAAACCCACAATTCAGACAATTTATACGATAATCTAAAACTAATTTAGGCTTAACAAGTTAGCGGGCAAGATTGATATCAATTTAGAGTTCAACGAGTGATTAGGCACACAATCAAGGAAAATACCAGATCTATGAACTACTCAAGCACATGCTCAACACAAATCATGCAATTTAAAACAAATTTGGGCAATTAACTTCCATTTTATACATGGGACACTAAAGAAAAAGAAAAGGATATGCAACACTTCAGATTCTGACCGCACAAGGACACCCTCAAAAATCAAAGTTTAAAACTATGATCTAAAATTTGATTGTCAGAGTGCAAGAGTTGAAAAGTTAAAAAATAAGGAGAGGATTTGAATTCAAAACAATTGAAAGGACTTTGACCCTTCAGTTCACACCTCGATCGGCGAGGTTCATTAACGTCGACGATCCTCTCGGCAATCCATCGAGTGGACTTTAGCCCACTGGAGTTAACAGAAACTTGGCCATTTGGTTGGTCCAAAAGATGATCTATTACGGGCTCGCCAAGTGGACTTTAGCTCGCCCAATCCCTTTTCCACCAAAATTTGAATTTCAACTACCCTATCTAACAAGCATTATTCAAAACAAAAAGTAAAACTTGGGTTGCCTCCCAAGAAGCACCTTATTTAACATCTTGGAACGACGTGGCCATGTGATCATGCCTCATTATTTGGGTTGACTAAATTATCAATAGGAAGACCCCCTTTCGGTCTTGGATTTAAATGAACCGAGATTTGACCCATTTGAGTGTCAAGATGCTTAATGGAAACTGAGTGCGAAGTCACCATTTTATTTAGAGAAGAGACATCGTCTTTCATCTTTTTGAGTACCTTGTTCGATTTTTCCACCTTGTTCAAGATACGGGCAAGCATATCCTTGGTCCGAAAGCTTTCAGGATCATCCCTCGGTTCCTTCGGCTTTTGACGTTCATGAGGAGACACATAGAGATCTTTGTGACTATCTCTATCTCTCCAATTTGCACCATGGTCACGCTATTCTAGATCGCGATCCCTTCAACTATCATCGCGATCTCTATGTCAACATTGATTCCCGCTCGACCTTGGATAGCTCGGACGAGAACCCCCTACTTGGTTTGACAAAAATTGTACATCTACGTTGTACATGGCCTCAAATTGTGCATCATCAGGATTCACACCACTATTTGCACCAACCGTATTCACAGCCTCGGAACCACCTCCCATGACATATTTTATCAATAGATCTATTTGGGTCATTATCTTGGCCATGTTTTCACCTTGTTCTTGATTCTTTTCCGTTTGTTCCTTTATCAGCCCAAGATTTAAAGGAGCCATCTGATCTTTCCTTGTGTGTCATGCAAGATTGATTTTGGTCATCTCGTCAAGTAAGGCTAACGCTATGTCAAATGGTTGTCTATTGATTCCACCCCAAATAAATTGGTCAACGACACCTTTGTTGACAGTGTCAAGACTCTGATAAAAATATTGCAATAGAACATTGTTCGGCAACCCATGAGTCAGACATCGGAGAACCAACTTTTGGAACCTTAACCACATTTCATAGATGTGCTCACCATCAATCCGCTTGAAGTTCTGGATATTATACCTCAACTTAACTATCTTCGAGGGAGGAAGAATCTTACATAAAACACTTTCGTGAGCTCCTACCAAGATGTGATGGATTACCTTGGCAACTCGTTCAACTTTGTTGCTTCCCCCATGAGAGATGGGAAATAAACGGAGTCGGACCAACTCTTTTGTGATGTTCTTGAATGAAAATGGTCCACACAAATCCACAAAGTTGAGGATGTGGTCATGAGGGTCCCCATGAGCAAGTTCTCCGAAGAGACATTGATATACCCTGAGTTTACGGTATTTCTAATACATTTCACTTACAAGTTGTGTATGTCTAGGGCCTTTTTGTATTGGATTTTTATGTGTTTTTATCATATTTTGCAAGAAAGATATTCAGGCGCGGAAGTATAGAGACAGCTGAAAGAAATGCAGAAAAGGGCATTCACAGAGGTGATCTACGGACCGTAGGTCTATTGACGGTCCGTAGGTGATGACTGTAGATCAGCAGGCAAGCTATGGAAGACAAATCAGGGAAATCTGACCAAGTGTGGAACCACGGTGTGCAATGACGGTCCGTAGATTGATCTACGGAGCATACTGTTGATCCGTAGATTGATGTTGCGAGGGTTCCAGTACCTGATTTATGAAGATTCTAAGTGTGGAGCTATGGAGGGGATTGACAGACCATAGATCAATCTACGGTCCGTACTACAAGTCCGTCGTTTGCTTCAAAGAAGCTGATTTTTGGAAGCAGAAATATTTTCCAAGTCCTGGCTGACAGAAGGGACTTACGGACCGTAGATCCATTGACGGTCCATAAGTCAGTCTCGTGGAATGAAGACGCGTGCCTGAACAAACTTTCCTTATTTTGTTTCCTTTTTAATTTAGGACTTGTTTTTCTATAAATAGGGCATGTAAACCTCGTTTTTAGGGGTTAGACATTATTATTCTAGTTTTACTTGGTGACTTTGGAGATTAATATGCAACCCCAACAATTATTGATTTTCTAAGTTCGTTTTGAAGATTTTTGGCTTTGCAATTCGAGGTGAATTTCTGGGTTTAGTATTCTCTTTACGTAAGTTCATGATTTCTTCATCTAAAACTATGAATTGTGTTCTTGCTAATATGGGTAACTAAATCCACAACTAGGGTTGTGGGATTTATGAGTTATTAACAAAGTATGAATAGTAAATAAGCAATTCTTGAATAGTGTTTTGCATGCATTGATAATTCTTTCATTCAAAAGTCTTTTTAACATAGAGGTAATCAATAAGAAAAGAATTATCAACATAGATTTAGTGTGATACTATCTAATAGGCTAGTGTCGATTGGTGCGAAGTAATAACTAAGCCAAACATCGATTATGATGTCTAATATGAGGTAAAGGTAAGGGTTAGTAAATT
>JAJOOR010039330.1:0-18139 GCA_036250505.1 Solanum acaule | reverse complement strand
AGGCTTAATTTTTCTAGATTGGCATTCTTGTCTTACTTTTGTAAGGGGAGAGTCTCCCTTATTTATGATTTCTAGATTCTGTGTATCGAGAGGAGTCCTCTCTTTTAGGTGCCTAGTTTCTAGATTTTCCTTTTTTAGAATGGGGATAAGTTGACTATCCTTAGTAGGAAGGTCGACTAATGAACCACCATAGGATTGGAGGTTAGTTTTATGTCCCCCTCCTTGTATTTTGTTTGCTTTTATTTATGAAAAAAAAAAAAAACCTCTCTCTAATGAGCTTCTCAATAGCCTCATGAACTAGCTTGGGTCCTATCAAAGCAACCTCACCTACCTCAAACCATCCTATAGGAGACCTACACTTCCTACCATAAAGATCCTCAAATGGAGCCATACTATAATGGTAGCTATTGTTATAGGCAAATACAATCAAAGGCAAATGGTCATACCAATTTCCCTTGAAATCAATCACGCAAGCACTTAACATATCTTCCAATGTTTGGATAGTATGCTCCGCTTGCCCATTGATTCGTGGATGAATGGTTGTGTTAAGCTTAACCTTAGTGTCAAGACCCTTTTGGAAAGACTTTCAAAACTGAGAAGTAAATTGGGTACCTCTATCAGAGATAATGGACAAGGTCAATCCATGCAACCGCACCATCTCTCTCAAATACAACTTAGCATAATCCTCCGCCGAGTAGGAAACCATGACGGCAACCCTACTATGAAGTCCATATTCAAATCTTCCCACTTCCAAGTTGGAATGCTAATGTTTTGGGATAAACCTCCCGGTTTCTAATGCTCAACCTTCATTTTTTGGCAATTTGGACACTTGGCCACAAATCTCGTAATGTCCTTCTTCATCCCATTCCACCAATAGACCTCCCGAAAGTCACGGTACATCTTGGTGGCTCCCGGGTGAATAGAATATCGAGAACTATGGGCTTCAATCAAGATCTATTCCCTCAAGTCATCAACATTTGGAACACATAACCGACCTTGATATCTAAGGACACTATCTCCCCATTGGGACAAAGCCTTAATGGACTTTCGAAGTACCCCTTCTTTCAATTCTACCAAAGTCGGATCAAGACATTGCTTTGCTTTAACATCGGCTACAAAAGATGATTCTGACCCTTTATTAACCATAACATCACCCTTGGCGGAGTCTACCAAACTAACACCCAATAGGGCCAACCTATGAACATCTAGGGCCAACTCTTTTCAATTATCCTCAACATCTGCAACACTACCCATCGATAGTCGACTAAGAGCATCTGCTACTACATTCGCCTTTCCGGGTTGGTATAGGACACTCATATCATAGTCCTTCAACAATTTGTGCCACCTTCTTTGGTGAAGACTCAATTCCTTTTGGGTAAACACATATTCTAAACATTTATGATCGGTGAAAACATCAACATGGACCCCATACAAAAAATTCCTCCAAATTTTTATGGAAAAAACCATCGCCGCTAATTCAAGGTCATGGGTAGGATAGTTCTTCTCATGAACTTTTAGTTGCCTTGAAGCATAGACAATCACCGTACCATCTTGAATAAGCACACATCCCAACCCCACTCTAGAGGCATCACAATATACAACAAAGTCATATGTACCTTCCGATAAAGTCAAAACCAGAGCAGAAGTAAGTTTATCTTTCAACTCTTGGAAACTTTTCTCACAAGTGTCCGACCATATAAACTTGGCCTTCTTTTCAGTTAAAGCCGTCAATGGAGAAGCAATGGACGAAAACCCCTCAACAAATTTTCTATAATAACCGACCAAACCCAAGAAGCTTCTAATGTCTGTCGGTAATAGAGGTCTAGGCCAACTCTTAACTGCATCTGTCTTCTTTGGATCTACCTCAATACCCTTATTTGAAACTATATGGCCAAGGAAAGCTACAGACCTTAACCAAATTTCGCACTTCATAAACTTTGCACAGAGTCGTTGGTCCTTGAGAATTTGCAATACAATTCTCAAATGATCAATGTGCTCATTCTCACTTCTCGAATAAATCAAAATATCATCTATGAAGACAATTACAAACATATCAATGTATTGTTTAAACAACCTATTCATTAAATCCATAAACGCCACTAGAGCATTCGTCAAACCAAAGGACATAACCAAAAACTCATAATGACCATATTGGGTTCTAAAAGCTGTTTTCAGAATATCTTTCTCTTTCATCCTCAACTGGTGATAACCCAACCGCAGATCATTTTTTGAGAAATAACTTCCCCATAGAAGTTGGTCAAATAAGTCATCTATTCTCGGAAGAGGATACTTGTTCTTGATGGTTACTTTGTTCAACTGCCTATACTCAATGCACATATGAAGATAACCATCCTTCTTCTTAACAAACAACACTGGAGCACCCCATTGAGAGATACTAGGTCTGATGAAACCCTTTTCCAACAAGTCTTTCAACTGATCCTTCAACTCCTTAAGCTCCGCCGGAGCCATTCTATAAGGAAGAAAAAAGATAGGTTGGGTATCGGGGAGAAGGTCAATCCAGAAGTCTATTTCCCTTTTGGGAGGAATACTGGGTAAATCATCAGGGAAAACTTCCAAAAACTCTTTTACAATTGGGACCGACTCAAGAGTAGGACTTTGAGTCTCTATATCCCTCACCCCCACTATATGGTACAAACAACCCTTCAAGATCATTTTCCTAGTGTTTAGGTAACAAAAAAATTGACCTCTAGCCATAGAATTTCCCCCCTTCCACTCTATGATAGTCTCATTTGGGAATTGAAATTTGACTACCCGAGTTCTACAATCGATAGAGGCATAACATGAATATAGCCAATCCATCCCAAGTATGACATCAAAATATATCATGTCAATCTCTAACAAATCTATTAAAGTAACTCTATGGGATAAGGAAACGGGACATCTTCTATATACCCTCTTAGCCACCACAAAATCACCAACAAGGGTAGAGACAGAAAAAGGTTCTAACAACACATCGGGAAGCACATCAAACCTCATAGCTATATAAGGAGTCACAAAGGACAAATTATCCCCTAGATCAAGTAACATACATATCTATATGGAAAACTTTTAACATACCATTCACCACGTGTGGGGAGCTCTCTTGATCACCTCTAGTTTGAAGAGCATAGAATCGGTTCTACTTGGAAGTATTTACACCCGAACCACTTGGACAAGATGAAGGGTAGGGTTGAGCCCTACAATGAGTACCTCCCTTATTCTTAGCAACTGAATGACAATTTCTTATCTTGTGATCCGTCTTTCAACACCCAAAGCAAGCATTGGAATTGGCTAGACACTTACCCTCATGATTCCCTCCACATTTAGCATATGTAGGCATCAAGGACTAATTACCATCTCCTTGAGGTTCAGGGTTAGACACCCTTTCATTGTTAGGCCTTGAAGGAGCATTTGAAGAACCATTCCTGGAGAACTTTTGTCGGAACCTTGAACGACCCCGTCCACAGGACCTAGAATGTGAATAGTTACCATCATCCACTCTTGCTCTCTTTGCCTCTTTAGATCTTTCCTTGAGCTTTTCCTCTTCAATTTGTTGGGCATGCACCATAAGAAGATAATTTTCCATATCATGTAAAAGAACGGCTCTCTTTGACTACCATGTCGAACAATCCCAACACAAACTTACTTATCTTGGCCCTATGATCCGCCACAATGGAAGGAGCATATTGGATGATTGAGTGAACCTCAAAGCATACTCTATTACACTCATATTTCCTTTCCTAAGATTAATAATTTCAATAACCTAGCCTCTCTCATCTCAAGAGGGAAGAATCTATCAAGAAAAATACTTTTAAACCTTTCCCATTCTATGGGACCCGCTTCCACTGTCCTTGCCTCTTTCCATTGTTTAAACCAAATATGTGCAACCCCTTTGAGTTGATAAGCGGCCAATTCCGACTTGTCTATTGGAATCACTCCCATAATATCAAGTATCTTGTAAACACCTCGCCGATAAACTCTTGAGGGTCTTCCTCAACTTTGGAGCCATAAAATTTAGGAGCGTTCATCCTGGTAAAGTCCCTCACTCTTGCCGCCGCCGTACCCATATATGGGTTCACGGGGGCTACCACCTCTCTATTGGTTTGAGCCTTCATGGACTGAGCCAACACTTGGAAAGCCGACCTAAACTCCGCATTTGTTACATTCTAATTCAGTGGGTCAATCGAAGCTTGAGGAGGAGCTTAAGGAGGAACTTGAGGAGGAACATCTTGATCAAAATTCCCTCTATCCTTCTCATAAGACATAAGGCATAATCAAGATATAATAAGCATCATAATGAAAGAGGAATACTTCCTTAAGTAACTTCACTCATCCTTGGCCAAGACTTAGGTCATCCGCCTCGAGTCAAGCTTACATCATGGATGGCATATCTAGTAACACTCTAAGAAAATCATTTTCATCACATAATCATATAGTTCATACTTACTTTTAAAGACATGGGGATTCGCCTCAATGCCTAGCTTATAAAGGCTAATGGCTCTCCTCTTGCCTTGCTTTAACATCATATGTACTCACCTCCACAATCACATCATATGACACGGGTACCCGCCTCCACATCATTTCATAAGGATTATGGGTACTCGCCTCCACATCATTTCATAAGGATCATGGGTACTCACCTCCACATCATTTCATAAGGATCATGGGTACTCGCCTCCACATTATTTCATAAGGATCATGGGTACTCACCTCCATGTCCATTCATCATAATAAAAACGTGGGGGAATCACCTCTTTTTCAATTCTAAGGAGTATGGGAAATCACCACATATCCTTCAATATGGAGGTCAATGGTAGTCGCGTCTAGCCTCATCATTCATTTAGTATTTTAGTTTAGATTCATTTTAGGTGAGCAATCCTTTCAACCTAGAATCATTTATGTGAGTAAACCTTTCACATTTATTCAATCATGCTTAATAATTCAATGTAGGAAGTATCCCTTCAATACTACATCATCAACAATCAACAATTCATAGTCTAGGCTTTACTCTCAAAGCATTACATCTCATGATAATCATTTATACTTTACTTTCAAGCAACTAACATTCATCATATATGCTTCAATCTCAAGCAATTCTAATCATAATTCATCAATCATATAAGGAGATATCAAAACCCATAAAGTTTCCCTTCAAGGCATCAAACTCAATTTCATCTATTCTAGTTTATAAACGTGGAATAGGAATGGGTACATGTAATTTCATCCTAAAGATATGTAATTCTATAAATTCAATCATAAACAATCATAAACCACTCAATTGGATCCACATTTATCATAACCCACAACATTGGAAGAAACCCTAACTAGAATTGGGAAAATGCTTTTGCAAGTTGTGGAATTCTAGGAGACTCCATCGGAGGAAAGTTCCCATGGATGAAAAGACATCATACCTTAGTCACAAAAAATCCCACAAAAGCTTGTATATTGGGAGACTTGATCTAAGATCTAGCTTCAATATCTTCCTTCTTCTTCTACCCTCTAAAGAGTATTTGAGAGAGTGTTTTTTTTTTTTGGGATTTGAGAGAATGACTTAATTGAGTGAGTTTAGGGGTCTATAATTCTTATATAGGTGGTCTAGGTTTATGCAAAACAATGCCAGTTCAATCTAATTAAAACTTGAAAAGACCCATGTTACCCTAAAATCAACTGCTTGCCGTGAACCACGAATCTCGGACGGACAGACCGTCGACTAACCTATGGTCCATCCGGTCAGTCGTAGTTCTTGGTTAGAGAATTTTGTCCAACCGACGGTTGCTGGACCATTGGGCTTGGACACACCGTGATCCATGCCTAGAAAAATACAGGTAGCCCTCTCCATGATCACTACGTGCGGCTCATGGCTCGAACCAAGGCCCATTGTTATGCCCTCGTGGATTGCACCTGTATGTGCTAAAAAGATGCTATGTTCCCTCTTCCGAACCGGGGGTGTTACATCACTGAACATAAAAGGTTGCAATATGTGTTCACACAAAAGGATTTGAATAATCGCAAAAGGAGGTTACTTGAATTATTGAAAAATATAATATTAGTGTTCTTTATCATTTAGCTAAGTAAAAAAAATGGTTGTAGATGCTCTTATCCAATTATCTACGAGAAGTGTTACTCACATTAAGGATGGTAAAAAAGAGTTAGTTCTTCATGTTCATCGACTAATTTGATGAAATGTTTTCTTGGTGGATTCCGATGAGGGTAGTGTCATTGTTCAGAATGGCTAAGAAATGTCTCTTTTTTTGGATGTGAAAGCTAAGAAAGATCTTGATACAACTATGGTTTAGTTGAAAAGGGTGGTTTCTCAAAAAGTCATTAAAGCGTTCTCCCAAGTGGGAGATGGTGTGCTTCGTCACTAAGGCTGGTTATATGTTTTGACTTTTGATGAGTTGAGGCATTAGATTTTGATTGAATCTCACAGTTCTCGATATTCTATTCACTCAGGAGCCACTAAGATGTACCGTAATTTATTGGAGGTCTATTAGGGGAATGGGATGAAGACATAATTCATGGATAAGTTTCATAATTTTCAACAAGTGAAAGTTGAGATTAGAAATCTGGAGGTATGGCTCAAGTCATTATCAGTGCTACTTGGAAGTGAGAATATTTAAATATTGAATTTATTACTAGTTCGCCATTTCCTCGTCGACAATATGATTCTATTTGGGTTGTTGTTTATTGAATGACTAAATCAACTTAATTTCTTCTCATGAAGACCTCATTTTCAGCCGAAGACTATGATAGGCTCTATATTCGATAAATGGTGAAGTTGCATTGAGTTCCTTAATCCATTATCTTCAATCGAGGTTCTTAGTTTACTTCTCAATTTTGAATGTCATTTCAAAAAGGTCTTGGTACTTAAGTGAAGTTTAGTACAACTTTTTATCCTCAAACTGATTGTCAAGCCAAGCATACTATTCAGACTTTGTAAGACATGTTAAGATCTTGTGTGATTGATTTCAAGAGTAGTTAGGATGATCAAATACCTTTGATCGAGTTTTCTTATAATTATAGTTATCACTCAAGTATCCAAATGGTTCTATTTGAGGCTCTGATTGGTAAGAGGTCTGGGTCTTATATTGGTTTGTTTAAAAGTGGTGAAGTCGCTTTGATACTGCTTGAGTTAGTGCATGAGGTTATGAAGAAGGTTCGACTTATTAGAGAGAGGTTGAAAACGACTCAAAGTCAAGAAAAATCTTATGGGATGTTTAAAGAAGAGATCTCAAATTTGATGTTCATGATTGGGTTTACTTGAAAATCTCACGTATGAATGGTGTAATGAGATTTTTAAAGAAGGGGAAGCTTAGTCCGCATTATGTAGGCCCATATCAGATTTGAGGTGTGTCGGTAAGGTAGCCTATAATGGGATTTACCTTCTGGGTTGGCACCAGTTCATCTGGTGTTTCATGTTTCATTTTTGAAGAAGTAAATTGGTGATCATATTTAAATTGTGCCACCGAAAATTGTTGTTGTTAAAGAAACTCTTTCTTACGAAGAGGTTTAGGTTAAAATCTTGGATCATGTAGTCCATAAGTTGAGAAAGAAAGAAGTTACTTCTGTGAAAGTTCTTTGGAGGAATCACTTAGTTTAGGATGTTACTTGAGAGGACGAAGCTGATATGTAGTCTAAGTATCTTAATCACTTTACCTCTATTTCCAATTTAGCTTGAGGAATGGTTCCTCACGTTTTCTCTTTCGAATTCATGTGTTTTATTTATTCACATGTTTTCATATGCGCATTTTCATGAAAACTTGATTTTGAGCGTATGTTTTAGCTAAAGGTAGATTACTCCTTGGTTTCTGCATTGTGATGTCATTTGCATATATGTCAGGTTGGTAGATCTCTTTCCCTAATCTATTCATTCTAGCTTGATTCCCATTCAAGGATGAATATTTCCAGGGGGATATTGTAACACCTCTAAAATTTGTAAGTGAGTTGAAAAGGAAAAGTGCAGAAATTTTTTGTTGGTGCAGGTTTGAACAAGTCGACCTAGATAGTGCACAAGGTCCACAGTTCATAAATGGTGGTCATCGAATGAGCCAGGAAAACTTGGAATTTAAAAAGTTTGTAGGATCTTCTACAGGCCATAGGAAGTGCCTGTAGATGGAGATTCAACCTTGGAAATTTTGAATGACTTTAGGTCTACGGTCGGGTGCACGGACTGTAAGTGGTTCAACGATCCATAAATCAGGGCTCATGGAAAGTGTTTCGATGTAGATAAAAAATGTTTGGGTTCTATGGGAGAGACCTATGGGTCGTAGGTTGAGCGACACACCATTGAAGTGGTTCATGGTATCTTGGCTCAAAAATTGGTCTCTAGTAACTTGACCTAACCTACAGTTAATCAAGACGGTATGTAGCTTGATGTACAGACTAGGATGCTTTAGCTTAAAGTATTCTCATTATGAAAATTTATCATGGTTTAGATTCTTTCGATTAAGTTTGTTTTGAAAATCTATTATGTCATAAAATCATTGTATTTTTAAATGATGTATTCGTATGATTTATGAATTTGTTTGGTAGCGTTGGTTTACTATATTCTCACCATTTCAAAGACTAAAGAAATATGAATATGACATTATTATTTACTAGCATCGAGTGGATTTGGGTGATTCCGATAGTTCTTGATCTACGTACCCTCATAGGATGTCCTGATTGGACAATTAGTTAGTTGATCAAGCTAAGCTTAAGAATAAGGTCCTTACAGGCAAGTAGGACAATCTCTTTTCAGTGTGGGAGTAAGACGTTGGAATCCATGTTATAGCTCATTTTCTCTATGTCTGTTAATGATAAACATCCCTTAAAAGATATGATTTTCTTATTTAGCTTACGTTCTATACATATGTCATGATTTTAATATCCCATTGACATATATGATTTATGAACCAAACTTACCCGATTGGTATGTTTTAACTTTGTCATGTATTATCATGTTTCTAACTTATCCCGTTTCATGCTTATGTTTTATGTTTTCCCCATAATCAGTACATTCTAAGTACTAACACATATATATCTTATACCTATATTGTTTCAGGATATAGGGCTTGACGTTCCTTCATTAGGCCATGACTATATTTGATTAATTAGCTTTGCTTTCATAAAGGTGAGTCCTCTAGGTTCAAGGTTGGGATCACACTTTATATGTTTTATGTTTCCAGTCATTTCAGTTTCAGACTTGTTCATGTGTTAGGGGTTTTGTCCTAACCGTGCTTATGATTAGTAGAGGCTTATGTCAGACTTAGTAGATTTCCACATATTTAGTCATGTACTATGATTTTGGTATCTCATATGATGTTGATATTGAGACTTATATCTCACTTTCACGCTTCATTCTCTTAATTGTTTTTATCAGTTTCATGTTTATTTGAAGTATCTTATTTAGGGCCTCTTGGGGTCATATTTTCCATGTCACATCTAGGGTGTTGTTTGGGTTGTAACAGTTCACTTTCTACCTACTATAGCCTCCGCATTCTTACCCTTGGGTGCCATAAGAGAAGACACAAAAGTTTTTTATAGAGAAAAAAGAAAAAAATTGAGAGAGAGGGGTGGATGAGTATAGGCAGTAGTGGTGTAGGAAGAGAGGGGAGTTTGGGTTTAGTCTTTGTTGGAAGTGAGGGGAGAATAGTGGTTAGGGAAGTTTTTGTGGAAGAAAACAAAAGAGGAATTTGGATTTTTTGAACAACAGTGAGAAAGAGGAGAAGAGCAATTTGAGAGAGAATAGGAGAGGAGGTGCAACTAATTTTTGGCGAAATAAGGAATTATTTGTGTAGGGTTAAGTATTTCATAGGGGTGGGGCCCAAAGTTTTCCAATTAATGTGTTTGTAGTCCCCGACCTATTTGATTTTTGATGTTGGTGCTTTGGTGGGGTAGCACACCTGCAGTGCGCCCGCTTAGAGCATAGTCAATTTTGACTTGGTACAACGCAACTGTATGACATAAACCTTGGAAATGTGTGTTGTGGCGTACCTATTGTGTGTCAAACAAGGGGCACCATATAATTTGGGCCCTGGCATGGTGCACTTAAGAGGTGCCAGCCTTGGAAAATTATCTAGTGGTGCGCCTACTTAGGTAGCTCAATACATTAAAGCTGGCACGATGCGCCATTGCCTATGCTTAGCCAATTTAGCTAAGTTTCATTCTGTTTTAACATTTCCCTCTTTCCTTGGAGTATATCACCTCCCCTATTTACTACACACCAACCACATGATTTTGGTCTTGGCATGACTCCTCTTTTTGTATTTTCTTTCATTTATATTCTTTTATTTTACATAGCTCTTAACTATTACTATTGAATGAAACTAAAACTAATTCCTAAGAAAAACATTTAAACACCTGACTATTAACAAGAGTCACAGGTTGCCTCCTGTGGAGCACTTGATTTAACGTCACGCCTCGACTCATCTTGCAGATCATTCATCATTTAGCTCAAGGGAGTCTCTATCTCAATCTACATGTTTATCAATGTAGTGCTTGACACAATACTCATTCACCAAGAAGATTGATGAGTTCTTATTTTTAAGCTCCACTGAACTATGTTGTGTCTTCCTCACCAAATTGAAAGGCCCACTCACTTAGCCCTTAGTTTTTAAGGGTATAATCTAAGTCTAGAGTTGAAGAGCAATACATGTTGGGTTTTGCAAAATTGTGAGTGACTTTGTGTTTTTCATGCCACCTCTGCTCTTTTCCTTAAAGATCTTGGATTTTTCATAAGCATGGATTCTAAATTCCTCAAGGTCGTGAAGTTTCCCTACACTCCACTTTACGGCTAACTTTGGGTCAAGTTTAGTTTTTTGAGCACCCACCATGTGATAGGGAAAAGTACCTATGGGTGTTTTGAATGTTGTTTTCTATGCCCATAACACATCTTCAAGTTTCTTATCCCAATTTTTTTATTTCGCACGCCCCGTTTTCTGAAATATCTGTTTCACGTATTAGTGGGACACCTCCACTAGAACACTAGTGTGTGGGTGGTATATTGTAGCCTCCTGATGATGAATTCCATATTTAGCCAAAATATTCTTCACAAATTGCTTAATGAAGTGCTTTCCTCCATCACTAGTAGTAGCTCTTGGAAT
This sequence comes from Solanum acaule, assembly GCA_036250505.1. Taxonomy (NCBI): domain Eukaryota; kingdom Viridiplantae; phylum Streptophyta; class Magnoliopsida; order Solanales; family Solanaceae; genus Solanum; species Solanum acaule. The sequence continues at coordinate 7,055 of JAJOOR010039330.1, read as the reverse complement.
ACCAACTCTAAAAAAAAAAATTCTTTTTCAAGAATTTTATGACAACATTTAAATCATTATTTGGAAGAGTTGTAGACTCAACTACTTAGATATATAATCCATTGCCATTAGATTGTATTAGTTTCCATAGGATTGTGCGAATGGACCCATGTCTCAAGAATATTGTTAAGCAATGTCTTCTAGAGATAGTACCTAACCTCTGGCATTGATCAAACTCCTTCACAAAGAATGCAACATCTTTGAACAATGTGAGCCAAAGAATTTCAATACCTTTTGGGCTGTGCGCCCACCTCCATGATAAACCTCCATATGGTGATAGTTGAAAACTCTCTAGCACCTATTCAACTTCATTCTCCGGATGCTTTTGTTATCACTTTGTCTACCCCTTACTTGTATAACAATGGTTCATAAAAAATGTAGAACCTTGCACCCGGTGGAAACACTCCACTCACAAACTAATTCATTATGTATATTTACCATGGCACTTTGGTGATATATAAGGCCATTAATTGCTTGTCTACGAACTCTTCACAAAATAGTATTTCATTGAGAAGACAAGAGATGATCAATAATTTGTTTTTTTTTCTGCCTTTTCTATCTTTAATCGCAAGGTTAAACTCTTGTAGCAGCAAAATTCTACCCAATTCACCATGACTTTGAATCCTTCTTGTTGAATAGGTACCTAATAGTAGCATGGTCGGTAAAAACAATTACTTTGGTACCTATGAAATACGATTTGAACTTGTCGAAGGAGAACACTAGGGAAAGCATCTTCTTAGTCACTATGTAACTAGTTTATGAAGAATCAAGGGTCTTGCTAGAATAGTACATTGAATAGAACACCTTATGTTTCCTTTGTTCCAACACTACACAAACTACTACATTGATTGCCTCACATATGGATTCAAATTGTTACTCAAAATGAGGAGCGATCAAGATTGGAGCTTCAATTAAGTTTTCTTCAGCACCTCAAATGCTTTGACACAATTTTCAAATGTGACCTCATTCTCTAAGAGACTGCACATAGGTTTGACATGATTGGAAAACTCCTTAATGAATCTATGGTAAAAACCTGAATTCCCAAGAAAACATCTTACCCTTTCATAAAAACCGGAGGTGGAATCGTCTCTATCACTTCAACTTTGGCCTTATTGACTTCCAAACAATGATTTGATACGTTGTGACATAAAACTATCCCTTCCCACTCCAAAAAATGATATTTTTCTCAATTGAGCACCAAATTTGTTTCCTCACCACGAGCAAGTGGCCTATCAAGGTTGTATTAACCTACCTCAATAGACTTCCCAAAGACTGAGAAATAATCCATGAACACCTTTAGAAAGTCCTACACCGTGGCGTGAAAAATAGCCATCATGCATCTCTGAAATGTGGCAAGCGCATTGCAAAGTTCAAAATGCATATGCTTGATATCATATGTTCCATAAGGTCAATGGAAGGTGGTCTTTTCCTAGTCTTCTGGCGCAATCACATTGTGGTTGTATTCACAATATCCATCTGGGAAGCAATAGTACTCCTACCCTGCCAACCTGTCAAGCATTTGATCAATGAAGGGGACTGGGTAGTGATCCTTTCGCGTGGCCTCATTCAGCTTTCGGCAATCCATGTAAATCCACCAACCAATAACCATTCTTCGTGGGATTAATTCATTCTTCTTGTTCTTCACCCCAGGCATACCTCCATTCTTTGATAGACACTTGTTCGGAATATAGAATTTGAAGAACAAAATATATTTTTATCCTAAAGTTCGTGATAGCCGCGCAAGTAATATAGTTACGATTGTAAATAATTAATACTGAATTTAACTAACAATGAACAATTCAAATTTAGTATTTAAATAATAATTGGGATGATTCCAGGACTACAACATTTAGAGAATTTATGTATCACATCTCTTTCATGGATTTCATAAGGTTATAAAATTACTCATTTATAGGGTTGCCATTGTGATCATGATCTCTCGACCTCTAACCACCTTCCCTGTTCACTATCTAACTACATCATTGAGCGGGAGTAAACAAACTCAACTGCAAAGCATTTAATTTTAGTTATGTTCTGTAACCATCTCCATAATCGTCTCTCAAGTTCAAGAGTAGACAATGCATATATCTGAATGGTGATCAACAATGAAGTACAAAAGGTATAAGGGTCAAAATTACTCCCGAACTATGCAAAATGCACTTATACCCTCCATTACATTTTGGGATAAAAACTACCCTTGCTATTATCCCAAGCGACCAAAAATACACTCAACAGTTAACAACCCAATTTTTTTAGTGACGTGGCAATACACAAGGGACTAATCCCTCAAACTAGGCATTCCAAAATACGAACATTACAAGATACTAGACTTTTAGTGGCAACAAAAGTCAACCACAAAATCCCAAAGTATTGCAGGTAAAGTCACCACAAAATCCCAAAGTATTGCAACTAAATTCACCACAAAATCAATTAAATATCGCCACCTTAGCTCAGATATCGTGGTCCTTACCTTGACAAAAAGAGCAGTCTGAAAAGAATTTGGAATAGAATAAACAGAACTGAATTTCACTTGATAATGTACTCCCTCTCCCCATGGTATTTCTTTATCATGGATATATGTAAAATAGGACGGACTTGATGATACACCCAAATTACACTTCCTAAAAGATCTATAAAGAGGTTGTTGTTCAAATATAGAACCTAAGCAATGTTAGGGTCAATCCTATAAGGAATATGATTTAGACCTAGTTCAATTTCTATTATTTGTGTTCTTATTAGTGTTCTTTCCGAAAGGGAGGGGGGTTGATTATAACGTTTCAAAGACACTTCATCCAATTCTAAACGTCAATGATCAGTAATCAGTATATGACCCAACTAAATGAGATGAGGTCAACCCCACGGGGAGTGGTACGTGTTGGAGAGTCAATTGGAAAGTATGAAATCAGCATAGGAATGAAAGTTATCAAATAAAAATATCATTCAAATCAAGGGTTGAAACGAATGTCAAATGGGGGTTTTGGTTTTGATTATCAACTACAAACAACGGCAATCAATACGAAGTAACAATAATTAGACGGGGTTCTTGGGATGTTATTCGATTATAAGCTAATATAGACAAATGGGTAATTATAACTATGAGAAAATAGCTAGATATTAGTGAGTAAGCTAGGCTATAGAGGAGATAAACTTTCTCTCAAACAATTTACCCCGAATCAAGTTGATTTCTCTCGAACATCAGTAAGAAAGCAAATTAAGAATAGCCCACACCTTAGTCCATTCACTCTCCCGAGCTGAATGTGTGGGATTGAGTTTAGGGTTCACTCTCTCGAGCTGAACCCAAGTCAACCCAACACTGACCATCAATCAATAAGTTTTGTTTTAAAACTTCTCTCTCGAGTAAGACAAAAACACAATGGTAGATCTGCATTTGCAACTACAATTCTTAAATTAAATCACAATTAATATTGAACTCACTTCTAAATAGCATTTAAACTAACAATTAGAAATACCCATAAAATAAATCAGCCCATAATCACACAACGAGAATTGGGGTTTTAGCTAGACATCATAAAAAGGTAAAAACTATTACCAAATTGATTATCCATCAACTGGGTATGAGTAGATTCGTCCTTACGGTGGTCTAATTCGAAGAATCTCAAATACCCACTTCAAATTTCTCAAAACTGAATAAACTTCAATTCTTCAAAGCTTAGGAAAAGCTAGAGAAAACTTGTCTCTGTGTTAAGATCATCAGCTACAATTTTGATATTATGATATTAGATACTAAACTAAATATTCAAAAATGTATTTATAGTCATCAAAATTATGTTGCGAAGAGACACTTGGTGAAGTAAGTCGGGCTTGTCGAACCACTCGGCGAGCCGCCCTTTGGTCACTTTTAGCGCCTTTCGTGGTGGCATTCAGCATCCTCAAGGTCTGTAACTTTGGGCGAACCAGAACTGCATCACAGAACTACTCGGTGATTCGCCGACTAATCTTTTCCATCGCCAACTTGATTTCTTCCCTCAGGGCTCGGCACACTGGAACTTTAAGCAGACAAATGGCCATTCGGCGACTCGCCAAGTGGACTTGGCGATCACCAGGATTGCATTTTTTCATTCTTTCAACTCGCTTTGTTTCTTTTTGCAAATTAGTGTCCTTGCTTTGTTCCTCAATCCATATACCTGGAAATCAAGGGCATCCGTTATTGGCACAAAATAAGCATTTTAGGACACTAAATCTATATAAATAAAGCCCTAAATGAGTCCAAATCTAGGACTCATCAAGACCCCCAACTTAAACTTTTGCTTGTCCTTAAGTAAAACTCAAGTTCAGTAGTTCAAAAAGGTTGTCTCAAACAATGCTACACATGACCCTATTATGAATGCACACGACAAGATTCAACTTACTCATGCAAGGATCAATTGTACACTCAAAGATTCAAGTTGTGACTCACCATCACCAAAGATTCTAAAGTTCACAATACTTGCTTCAACTGAAAGTTAAAGCTCAACATAGGTACTCAAATGCCCTCTCACAAGAATGATTCCATATTCACACACAATTTCTCATTAAATTATAGTTCCAGAATCCCATAAAACTCTCACACTCACAAAGATGAACACATGCATGACTTCACCAATAGGTTTGCCATTATTTTCCAATCAACATTCACTTCAGCTCACTCAAGATAAAAAAGGTCTTTTCAAGGCTTGTAACGGGGCTGAGTGCAAATGTATGGCCATTTAGGCTTAGTGGCTGCTATCCTCATGAAATGTGGCATGAACATCACTTTCTTTCCTTTTCTTCAACATATTTACTTGTGCTCAAAATCTCACCCCATCATTCACTTTCAATGGAATACCGGACAACCCATTTCTTTTGCAATTTTCACAACTTTTATTTCACAACTTTTTCATTCTTTTTCTTTTTCATTTTATATTTATTTTTCTTCTTTTTTTGTTTTGTATGGAGGGGTTCCATACTTTTAAAAACCATGGATCAAGGGGGACTTCTTCACACTTTTTGATTAACTTCTCTTTTCACCACACCCCAAACTTAGACTTTTGGCCTAAGTTGGTTATTCAAAAAACCACACTTCATGAGGATTATAGGTGAATGGATAAAGAGGGGTTACAAATTTCATCAAGTTTCTTCCAAGAAAAGGATAAGGCTCAAAAATGGTTTCAAGCAAAGTTCACACACTGAAAAGGTTGGCCACAAAAGAGGTATATTGTCAAATTGTTTCACTCTTCAAAATTGTTGTGTAAGAACATTTCAAGATCTTGCATCACTTAGTCAACCGAACCAACGGCGAAAATCCTAGGTGTCATCAGACAAGGTTCACGGTATACTCATCACACAAGGCATTAACACCAATATCAAACAAGACTCCACACTTTCGCTAGTGTGCAATGTTCATCACAAGAGACTCAATCGATAATCCGCTAGTCACAACGAGATTCAAAAAGTGCACATATTGTCTATGCAACTTCATTTGGCCTCATCGTTGCCGCGCATTCATATTTGTTCGATTAAGTACACTATTCAAGTCATCGGTATTGATCATAACTGACAACAAATTTGCACAAGAACAACCACATTCATACATAAGAGGTGGCAAATCTTTTTAGAAAGGGTCAAAACCATTTATATTCAAAACAAGGAGCCGTAAGGTCAAACATCCACAAAACAATGTCAAAAGACAATTTACAGCACAAAAACCCAATATATATATATACAAAAATGATAATCACAAGAGGTAGGTATGGAATTACCTCACCCCACCACAAATAAAAAGCAATTGTCCTCAAATGCAACAAAACAGTAACAATAAGTCAATAGAAATGACAGAGAGAGAGGTAAAGGAAGGTTCTGTCTACACAGTCGCTCCATCTGCCAGAGCATTAGTGCCCGGTGCAACACTTTGATCTTGGGTATCAATGCCTTGGGTATCAGTAACACTAGATCCAGCCATGGTGGTGTCTGCCAATTAAATCTGCACGGCTGAATCTTTCATTGCCTCATCAACCTTTATCAGGCCCTCATAGATAGCCTCCTCATTAACACAAAGCTACTCCTCATCAGTCTCAGCCTCGAACTGCTACCTCTTCAACTCAAACCTCATCTCTGGTGGTAGCTGGAGGCACATCTGTATTAGTTGGCATATCGGGGATCTCCATAGTCCCAAAAATCATGGACATATCCGTAGACTTCAGCTAGTTCACGTCCTTCCTCAACTCATTAATTACGGACTTTAGAGCCGTCACCTCATTAGTGCCCCCCTGGCCTTGCTCACACACAACTATTCTTATCGTAAGAGCGTTAATAGACACACTAATGGGTGTCATAGCAGCAATAAGGGCACTCTCTATCATCACATAAATTGTGGCCTTAAGCCTTGAGGCATGCCTATCCGCAGAATGGTCTAGCTTCCCCATCCGAAGTAATGCAACCTGGGTGAGTGGAGGTCGGGGAGCAGCAGCAGCAAACCTAGGAGGTATGGGAGTTGTGGAGGGGCAGGGTGTCACAGAAGGAACAATACTAGATATACCTAAATGCCCATGGTCCGGAGTAGGCAACACTGCATCTGCAAGTAATGTGTGAGTATCAATAATCGGGGAGGTATCCACCGGGGTTGTTTTCTTCTCTTTGGGCTCATCCTTTCGATACTCCACCTCGATCCGCCGGATGTAGGTAAAAGATGTGGGAATCACTTCTACATCCTTCTTCACATCAAAGGGCACTCGGGCTCTTTTACACAGCTTGGTGATCAACACCAGAAAAACTAGAGAGGTTTGGCGATGCCTTGCCCTTATGGCCATCTCTTATCCTACAATCATACCCAAGTTGAGACTACTGTCACGACCTAAGCCTAGGGCCTAGACGTGACATGGCGAATGAGGAACCCGAAGGAATCCCAAACAAGCCTCTCAAACTTGTCATCACACTTCATCGGTCGCGGAAGTACATTCAACATTAATTAACGGGAAATAGGGACTAAGGGCAAACCATTTCAAAATGACATCATAGAACAAGAGTCAAGTTCATTTACA
>JAJOOR010039329.1:0-21426 GCA_036250505.1 Solanum acaule | reverse complement strand
CTAGGGACCTAATGGGTGAAAGGAACCCACTAGTGAAATCCCACATACCTGGTGATGAATTCCACGGAGAAATCTTTCGATTTCGGGGCTGGAACTGATGGAACCTTGCTGCGTTCTTGAACTAGGGTTCTTGACCTTTTTCTCCTCTTTTGATTCTAATTTCTAAGTTTGATTAATGATTTTGACTAAGGTAAGTTCTAGTTATGTTTCTAGGCTTAAACTGACTAAAACCTCATGATTTAGGGTTTAAACGACGTATCTTAGGGGTTAAACGAAATAGGAAAATACCAAAAGACCCCTGACTAAATTGCTGTCGAAGTGACTGACGGATTGGACTGACGGGCCGTAGGTCAATCGACGGTCCGTCGATTGGATCCGTAGGTCAAGCCTGATCGACAGACTTTCACTAAAACGAGCATAACCTTTTACTTAGAGGTCGAATTTTAGCAAACTCGGTGGCGTTGGAAAGATAATTCAATTATCTATCATATCATAGGTCATGGGACACACAAATCTTTTTGTGCTAAAAGTTATGACCATCTGAAGTTGATCCATCAACAATTTTCAGCTAACTGGCTGCTGATCCTTATCTACGGTCAGACCTACGGACCGTGGATCGGTTGACGGTCCGTGCTGGTCAACCGTCAATCGGGACTGAGGCTGGGATTTTGGGGCTTCGATCCACGGACATGAACTACTGTCAGTGACCTGACCTACGGACCGTAAGTCCGGCCGTGGGTCAACACTTAGCCAAATTATTTGACTGAGTTTTGGGGAAGTTTTCTGTCATGAACCACGGACCTGCAGGACGGACCGTGAGTCCATCTACGGTCCATGGATGGTTTCCGTGAGTGCCATCTGTAACACCAGAAATATGAAATCTCTATTTTCGGATACGGGGTGTTACAACTATGAGTTTCCTAAAATTTTTACTTTATATAATACCCTATGTCTCTTGGCCCATATGTAGAAATAAAAATAATAAATTTAGCAATTTTAGTACATAATTTTTTATTTAGAAAAGAAAAGGGGTACTCAACAAAAACCTTACCTGCGGCGTCAACACATGAGCCAACACTCGGAAAACGCCTCAAAATTTGGCATGAGTCACTTTCTCAGCCAAAGGATCAGCCGAAACTTGAGGAACCTCGGGCTCCACATTCTCACCCACATTTTTTCTCACCTAAGCTCTTCAAGGGGTTATATCCTAAAAAAGCCCGAACACGATTTAAGAGAAGGATCTTTATAGAGATATATGTAACACCCCAGAAATTTTTTCGAACTAAGACTCGAACCGTTCTTCGGTGTGAGTAGGATTTTACCAAGGAAATTAAAATTTCTTGAGTGTTAAGGTCACTAGATGTAGCACCTTGAGTTTCAAAAAGAATTAAATTGGAAATAGTAAAATTTGAAATTTTGCAAGTTAAGCTAAGTATGAGTTTTGGGTTGACTTCATACAATCATAACTCCTAGATCAGGACGAGTTAGGTGTGCTACCAGATACCGTAGGGAAGATCTTTGAATTATCTTTCCAACGCCGCCGATTTTGCTAAGTTTTGAGGTCGGATGAGTGAGATATGACCTTTTGAAGTTAGGCTGTCCAGTTAAGGAAAGTTAGCCGGAAATAGTAAGGGGTATTTTGGTCTTTTCCTTACCCAATCAGCTTTAATTCGTTTATAGTAATATTTTAGGGGTCTAATATGATTAGGTTCAGTTTTATAATCCTAAAATTAGCCTAAGGTTTTAGTTAAGAGTTCAAGAAGAAAAAAAGAAGAGAAAAGAGGAGAAAAGAGGAGAGGATCAAGCGTTCGTCGAGATTCTTGCGTGTTGTAGCTGATTTTCGCCATGGGTTTGATCCCTAAGAGGTATGTAAACTTCCATAGTGTTGGGTTTGTTCACCCACACGCCAAACATGTTATTTTCAGCGCAAATTTCATTCTTGAAGTTGAAAGATTTGAGTTCTTGATGAGTTCTTAATAGGTGTTCTTGAACTTCATTCTAAATCTTGTTGTGTTGGGTTTTGGATGATTTCTTGAGATCAAAGTGAGTATTTTAATGGATGTATTGAGTAGATTAGAGTGTACTTATGTTAAGTAATCAATTCTAAGTGATTGGGGAAGAAACCATTTGATTCTAGGCGAAATAGGGTGAGAAAACGAGAAAAGAAACTTGCTGAATTTTTTGGGTTGGGGCCTGGCGCGATAGGCCTGCCAGAGCGCCCCAAACCCACCTCTGATGTTTAGGGGCTGGTGCCCCGCACCACCCATAGCGCCAGGGTCGCCTGCCCTACCCAGTTTGTCGTCGGTTGCCCCGTTTGAGTTCGTTTAAAGTGCACCTTCACTCCTTTTCGATTCTAACTACTCTAAGCTACTTCTAAAAATCTAGAATCATTCCTTACATGATCATAACCTTGAATTCTTAATTCAAATTCAAGGTAGAGTTAAGAGTTAGGTTTTGAGAATTCTTTCAAACATTCTAAGAAAGTCCCTTTGAGTCCTTTTGAGGAGTCTTCTATAACTTCTAGTAATTTGTTTTAAAACTAGAGCAAGTGAGTATGAAGATAAAAAGAATGTATACATGAGTCTACCTTGTCATCATGAGATCCTTCCAATCACAAATCTTAATCCTTGAATCCATAATTCAATTCAAGGATCAGTTAAGAGTTAAGTCAAGAGCAGTTAAGATCAAAGTCAAGAGTTAAGTCAAGATAAGTTCTTAAAGTTTTTCAAAAGTCTTTCACAAATGTTTTAACACCGTTTTAAGACTGAAAGTTTCAAGTTAAGCAAAGAGTAAAAAGTTGAGTTCATTTCTCAAAAGCTATTAGGGAACTAAGTATTCCCAAATAAGTTTTTAAATGTTTTCACATTTAAATAAGAACAAAAATTGAGATTTTCAAAGAGCCTTCGGGCTAGTCTTTAGAAAAAAGAAATAGCTTTCTAAATGAAGCAAGCAGGGAAACTGAGATTTCCAAGATAGCCTTTGAGCTAAGTTTTGAGCACCAATTTCAAATCACAAAAGAAGTATGTTTTTTTATTAAACATAAAGAACTAATTTTTGGGAGTAATATTGAGCACTGATATGGGGGAGAGTTCAGATAACTCACAGACCCCCATAAACCATGTAGCCATCATGGGTAGAAAAGGGTCATACTTTTTAGATGAATCCTTTTCGCTTAGACTAGTGGATCCACTTAGTGAGTTAGCTTCCTATATCACAGCAAGGTATAGGATAGACCTCGGTAGCGTGAGGTAAAGCGTTGTATCATCACTATAGTTCTTAAGTGATGGTTATCGGTTAGAGAAACTCCCACAGCAATAGTAGCATGGTTCCTCAAGGGGTTCTGCTTAGTGTGAATGGGGGTATGGGACTTCATTCATGCATTGCACAAGTAGACTTTGAGAGAGAGCATGGTTTGTCTTTTTATGATTATGAATGTACGAGCATGTAAGAGGAATTCTAAAACATAACATAAGCTTGAAAGAAGTAGTGTTTCCTAAACACTTTGTAGCCTCATATTCATAAATGTTGAGCACTTCACATTCATGAATAAGACTCTACTCAACGCAGCTTGTCATACTTCTTAGAACCTTTTTCTAAAACCTTGTGCTCTGAATACCAAGTTTGTCATGATCCAAAGTACACCCAGATGTGACATGAAGTATAAGACCCTGAGAGGCCCAACACAAGCCACTTGACAAACATATATATAACATAATAGAGAAAAACAAGAAATCTCATAAGAAGTAAAAGTTTGACATAAAAGTGGAAGTACATCAAAGTCTAGACAAACCATCTATTACATCAAAAGAGTGATTGGGACGTAACTCATACACCACATGCAAAGTCTGAAAACTAAAACATAGGGAAAATAATATAAGTGAAATGGTCCTCGGAACATGAGGACTCACCAACTCTTGATCGTCAAGTCTAAATGTGATCAACTAGCTACGAACGAAGGGAGAGGAATCGTCAAGCCCTACATTGGTGAAACAATGTAGGCAAAAGTATACATTAGTACATGGAATGTACTAAGTATGAGGGGAATGCAATAAAATATGACACATGATCATAAGGAGACAAAATGGAAGACATGATAAGCATGACCAAGCTAACACAGTAAAAACCTTTAAATAGAATCATAATCAAGAACATGTTCAATGAATCTTAAAATCATAAGAGAAAGCTTCATAAAACATTTGCAAGTAACTTAGTTCATTTTGTGGGATATTTACTATTAACCGACATAGACCACATTAACTATAATGTGGAATCCGGTGTCTTGCTCCCATGCCGAAAAGAGATGTCCTTGCTTGCCAAGGCAAATGACCTTAAACTTCTAGCTTAGGTAGAGCCACTAGCTATGTCACTTTAAGACAACCTACAGTGGAATGTAGTTAGGGACAAGAAGATTGCTACTAGATACCTGATCTCTACTAACGAGAGAGCCTCTATCTCAATATCCTATTGGTGCTAAGTAAAAATCCCAACATAATAGTCATAAACATAAGCATATCATCATCGATGAAAATTACAATTAAGTTACTAATCCAAGATAGAAACATCATAGAATAGCTTCTTAAATCTTGAATCATGCATGAGAGAGAAAACCTTTCACCAAACCATGATCACTTAATGTGAGAAAACATTTCACAATTCATACATAAGTGAGAAAAATCCGTTCAAAATTAATTGATGCCTATCTTAAAGAAACCTAGATTATAATCAATCTTTGTTTCATAAATCATGAATAAGTTTATGAAAACATCATTCATTGATTCATAACTTTTTTTCAGTTTCATGCAAATTAGGATTCATAGTCATAATCATGATCAATGCATGGGTTCATGTGATTTAAATTGGAAATCATGTAATTGAGTCTAGATGATCATAATATAATCAAAATCAAACAATTGAATCCATACAAATAGAACCCATGAGGAATTGAATGAAAACCTAACCAATTTGATGGAAATTGAATTGGAGAATTGAAGAATCTTTGGTGACTCAATAGGTGAATGGAACTCGTTGATGAACTTCCTACATACCTTGATCTTGAATCCATAAGAAATTGATGAAGAAAGGATAATTGAACTTGAAGAACCCTAACTTCTTTTTTCTAGAGAGAGGATTTTGGAGAAAACCTTAGAGAGAATTTAGGAATTTGAGAGAATGAAAAGATTTGGGGAAATTTCTAAGAGTGAAGGGTAGTTATAAAGCTTAGAATTAAGGTTAAAATGACGTAGTATAAGCATTAAATGTATGAGAAAAGACCCATACACCTTTTAAAAATAACTCTCAGACAATCCTACGGTTATGAGCTATGGTCTGTAGAAATTTCTACGATCCGTACTGGTCAACCGTAGAACCAACTTCATAGACCCAAATATTCAATCATTTCCTATGAGATCATTCTATGGTCCGTCAAAATTCTTATGGTCCGTAGACCCTATCCGTAGAACACAAGTTCAACTCCAAATTTTCACTAAGTCTAGGACCTTTCTACAAAACCCTTTCTATGACACGTTTTTTAGACTTAAGTCCTAAATCAAATCTCTGAATCCCTTCTACGGATCAGTCCTACAACCCAAAAAAATTTCTACGATTCGTCCTGTCAAGTTGTAGGTCAAATCTTCAGAAATATAAATTTTTCAAAACTCAACTCTGGGTCTACGAATTCCTTCCTATGACCCGTAGGACTTCCTATGGACCGTAGGGTGGATTTGTAGAACCTACTTAGTTTCAAATATAGTATCTTCCTTTTTTCTTTTGACTTTGAAACGTTCAAGGTGTTACACTTATTGTATATTATATTGTGTTGTATGTATTTCAAGTGGCTTGTGTAGGGCTTCTCTGTATTCTATATGCCATGTCACGTCTACGGTATACTTTAGGTCGTGACAATTAGATTTTAAATTTTGATTACGTATCTAATTGCATAACTAAAGTGTCATCTATGAGGAATTAATGTCACAATGATGCATGTTACGATATGATAATAGACGGTCAATATTATTTATATGTGTACTAAAATGAAAAAATAGGAATAAATCATTATGTGAAGGGTCAAAATTGAAAATAAATTATCGAGCTTGCTCATGATAATCCCGTGTCTTTATTGTGCGAACATATTAAAAGGCCTAAGAAAATTATCATACACCTAAAAAATTGTGCGAGAATCACATATAATCCAACATTACCAATCTAGCTCAAGAATTGAGCATATTGTGAGAAGACAAAAGTCTAGGCATGAGAGATGGACAAGAGCAACGTAAAACCCATTAGATTTCAAATTTTAGATACATGTCCAATTGTGTGACTGAAGTGTCATCAATGAGTAATTAATGTCACATGATACATTTTACGACATGATAATTGATGCTTAGTATATTCATATGTGTACTAAATGACAAAATAGTAAAAAATCTTCATGTAAAGATTAAAAATTAAAAAGAATCTACAGGGATTGCACATGATGATCCTGTGTCTTCCTTGTGAGAAGGTATTAATAGGCCTAGCCAAATTATAATACACCTAAAAATATCATTTGAGTATCACATATAAACCAACAATACCAATCCAAAAAGGATCGTGATTTGAGCCTATTTTGAGAAGACAAAAGTCTAGTCATGAGAGAGGGACAAGAGCAATGTAAAACCCATTAGATTTTCAATTATAATTACATGTCCAATTGTGTGACTAAAATGTCATCAATGAGGAATTAATGTCACATGATATATGTTACGACAAGATAATAGACTATTGGTACTATTTAGAAGTGTACTAAAATGACAAAATAGGAATAAAGCATCAAGTGAAGATTGAAAATTTAAGGGATTCTAGCGGGATTGGTCATGATGATCCCATTTCTTCACTGTGAGAAGGTATTAATAGGCCTAGGCAAATTATAATATGCCTACAAAAGTCATGTGAGAATCATCTATAATACACTATTTCTAATCCAAAAACACTCATGATTTGAGCTTGTAAGAAGACAAAATCTAGGCATGAGAGAAGGACAAGAGCAATGTAAAATCCATTAGATTTTAAATTTTAATTACATGTCCAATTGCATGACTAGAGTGTCATCAATTAGGAATTAATATCACATGATATATGGTATAGTAATGACCTCCAGGTCATTTATCTGTTTATTCCACCTATTCATCATTTAGAGTATTCCTTTAGCGACCCAAGTCATTTATGACTTTCTTAAACTAACAGTTCAGTCACCTGGGTGTTTGTTTGGTTTTGATGCGAGTTTTAGTGTTTTGGAGCTTTTGAACTTTGAACGGTTAATTTTTATTAAAAGTTCAAGAAGATGACCTCATAATCAAATTATGATAATTCCATCAGCTCCGGAAGGGTAATTTTAGGCTAGTTGTACGGTCTGCATGACTCTCAAGGCTTTTAGTGCAAGTCTGTGCGATTAGGTATTTTAACTTTCAAGTTAAGGCCTAAGTTTGACTTTAGTTAATATTTTAAGTAAACAAGCTCATATGAGAATTACATCACTGTAGTTAGTTCCAAATGTTGAGTTTAGTCTAGAACAAACCTTAATTTGGATTCAACGCTTCTAGGCTAATTCTGAGCCCCCTTGTGGATTTTGGGTTAAAATTGAGTTGGGTGTGGGACCTATATTCTGTTAAGATGACCTTGTATTGAAGTTCTTAGTGTTCAATTGAGTCTAAAATGCCAATTTTTATTGTTCTCTATATCTCTTTTGTGTTCACGTGGTTCTAAACCAATCTCAGGCGCTCGAACGAAGTCTGTGGGACTTTACAGAAATTTCTTGTTCCTGAGAACTGGTACAACTACTTTTGAACCCCTAGGTTTGCTTAAGAGAACGTCACTTTTTCGACAAGGGCTCCTCTTAAGAAAGTCCATGCAACTAGGCAATTGTCGCTAAAGCGACCATGGTTTGCTTTTATGAACCTCTCTTTTGTGGCTTGGGTTCACTGAAGTGAGGCTCGCTTTTGCGGCCAGGAGCTCGCAAAAGTGAGGCCCATCCTTTTGAAGCCTGTCGCTTAAGCGACATTAGTGGATGCTTAAGCAAAGGTTGGGCAATGTTTTTAGTTAAGTGTTGAATGCGATTTTAGCCATAATTAGGTTTTGATTTAGCAATTTCTTCTCCGTTTGAGCTTCTATTTGAGTGATTCGAAGTCCCAGGTGATCATTCGGATCATGGCTACTTGAGTTCTATTGGAAGCTGTTGAAGAACCTCTGTTTGGGGTGAATTTGCGCGTCATTAGGCTTCCTTGGGCTTATTTGTTGTTGTGTTTACATGACTGTTGAATTGGCTATTTTGAGCCCCGAATTGTGTTCAATTTTGGAACACAGGTTTAGGGCATTGATTAGGACATCTTGGCAAAGTTAATTCTAGAAATTTTGTTGTGGGTCCCAGGATTCCCATTTGACTCCAAAATGAGTTCATTTCTGTTTTATGTGTTTTTGGTGTATAAACAACTGTACTAATGTTGTGATCCTATTTTTGATAGCGTGGCAACATTTAGAGGCTATTCAGAAAGGAAAAGCTCGGGCCTTATAAATGGGAGCGCGCACATTCGACCTACAGGTAGGCTACAACTTCCTTCGTAATTAGATTGAGCTTTAATGCATGAATTCATGATGATTAGAGTGAATTAGGTGCGGACACCTAGTTATTCTTACTTTCCTTCTTAGATACCATGATTTAGAGTTGATCGGTATTGTTGGTGTTTCGTACCATGTTAACAGGGGATTTATATGTGTTTTTGCATGCTGCTGTATTCTACTTGCGTTGTTACTTGTTATTTGAAGCATGTTCGGCCTTAGTCTAGGATTGACTAGTGCTGCCTTAGACTCATGAGCCTTGTAGCTTTGTTTATGTCTCTGATGTTATTTTGGATGGACAAATCCTTGTAGATTGGAATAGAAGACTTGGTTGTGATAGTATGAGACTTAGCCTAGGCATTTTCACAACTTTGTAGACTTTTTGCCTTCTCTCCCTATCTCTGCGGCTCCAATGTGTTACCAAAGGTTGTGTGCTTTCTCAAGATTGGAGTGTTTCAGACTTGGAGTCTTTTGTGATTCTTTGTGAGTGGACGTCGCTCCACGGTGGCTTTGAGCTGACTTGAAATCCTCTTCAAAGTCAACACGCCATCGAGTCACTCTTTCTACCTAGATGTCTTACGCCCCTAGGATTGGACTGGTTGGCTGGGTGGCCTTGTTATCTAAGATCCTCTTCAGAGTCGACACACCCCTAGGTTACTCTTGTTTGTTGGGCTGGGAGTGGACTGGCTGGCTGGGTGGCCTAGATTGATTGTCACCCTTGCTATCTTTGATGAGAGTTGACTAGTTATGATGATTACTTAGGCTAGTAACCCAACTTTTGGTTCGTGGTACTCTTCTCTCAACAGACTTAGCTATATTGTGTACCTGTTGGGCTTATAAGGGTCTATTAAGGTTTTATTTAAACTTATGCACAAGTGTACCTTTTAGGCTTATGGGTCCAGTTATTTGACCTTAGTTTGTGTCTAGATTCTATATTTTCATAGTGTTTTTACCTTTCTTGCTCAATCTGTCTCTGATGCCTATTGAGTACCTTTTCTTTAGTACTCATGCTACACTTTGCATTTGTTTTGTGATCTAGGTCCCTGTACCAGCTACTAGCGGTGACCATTCGTGCCATCTTTTGCATCTTTTGATGATCAGAGACGAGGGTGAGCACTTGGCATCCTGGATCAACCTTTCTCCTTTTGTATATATGTTAACTAGTCTTTTCCTTTGAGACAACTTGTTGTGGTTTTCCTTTGACACTTGTATTTGTTTATATTAGACAACTTTGTATTTGTGATTTCCAAGTTCTGGAAGAGATTCTATTGTATATAGATTTTTGTTTGCTTCCATTTCTGTCTTATTTTATCTGCCAGTGTATGGGTTGGCTTACCTACAGGTGGGTTATAGTAGTCGTCATCATGATTCGGGAAACCGGGTCATGATAAGTTGGTATTAGACCCCCAAGTTTATTGGTCTCACTTGTACATAATTAATACCTAGTAAAATCCTACAAATTGGTAGGGAGACGTCTGTATCCTATGTTTGGAAGGCTATAGGGTGTCTTTAGAAATTCTTCTCTTTTGTATCTCTCGTCTATGCTGCGTGTGTGTTATTGATTTCCTGAAATCTCACTTTTTTCACTCTTTTCACAGGATGGCTCGTATGCGCTGCATAATTACTCGGGGTAGGGGTCGACCTCCCCTACCAGATAGGGGTGCAAAACCACCCCCAATTAGAGAGCTTGGTCTGGAGTCAGTAGTGGACCCTCAAACAACTCATGTTCAAGACAATATGGTGGGGATGGGACCAACTCAGCCATCACCCGAACCAACTATGACCCTAGATCTGTAGGCAACCATTGCTAAGCTTCTGACAGTGCTTGGTGGCATACAACAGTGCAATTCCTGTACCTACACCAGGACATGAAATAAGTCAGTAGGACCAGCCTACAACAAAAGTACCTCAGGTTTATGTACCATTTGGGAATGCCCGACCCATGATTGTGGTCAGAGCTATGACGTTGGATGAGTAGAAGATGCTTGAAGTGTTCCTATGGCTTTGACCTCCGAGGTATTTTGGGACTGTGGGTGAGGATACCCACAAGTTTCTTACTACTTTTTGTGAGTGACTTTACACTTTGGGCTTAGTGGAGTCGAGAAGAGCTGACTTCACTACATATAAGTTAGATGGGCCACCTTGATAGTGGCGATGTACCTTCATTGAGACTAGGCTAGTTGGATCTCCTCCAATCACTTGGACCGAGTTTTCTAAGTCTTTTTTGGCCAGGTCATCCCTCGTAGGGTCAGAGATCATCTCATGAAGAGTTCTCCAATCAGAGTACGAGGTAAGGTTTTGTGAGATCTCCTGCCATGCCACTATGATTTTACCCACCGAGGAGGAGAGAGTCCGATGTTTTGTTTGTGGGTTGAGACATTAGTTGTGGATTTAAAATTAGTTTATGGTCTCCGCAGGTTGTTCCTTTCTAGATGTTGTCGACCACGCCTGCACTATTGAGAAACTCCGTTGTGAGGCCCAAAGAGGCAGCGATAAGAGAGCTAGATATGAGTGTAGCAACAATGGGTCATGTTCAAGTTCTAGAGATATTTATGATAAGACTTGTTAGCACTTTCAGTAGGGTCAGCCCAACCGGCCTATTCAGGCCTCATTGTAGACTACAAAGAATGATCGGTATAGACGGAGTGAGGTTGACTCTAGTCAGAGTCATGGGTCCCAATCTTATGCTTCAAGCCATGATGGTTGTTGTTCTAGGAGCAGATCATTGATATGACGTAACGACCTATTCCCATCGTTATAAAAAAGCCAATGGGGAAAGAATTTGGGCAAAAAATGTTTTGAGTAGCAACTTGGGAATTCCCAGCCTAGTCCAATTTTGGACAAAATTTGAGTCAGGTGAGGTTTAGGAAATCTGGTAATGAATGAGAGAATTAATTATGAATTTGATCATATGAATGGATAGCCAAGATGTTAGGGAGTCCGTACGACTTTACGGAATCAAATTTGGGAGAGTAGAACTCCCAAAACTGATCTTAGTGTGAGCGGGTTATTTTTGAACGTCAAGAGTGGAAGGTGTGTTGCGAAATGGGAGTTTTGAACTCAAATTACAACTCTCTATCTCCGTGCAAGCTAGTGGGGCCCCTGTGGTGGGATGGGGTCCACTGTAGCGGGCCAGTCGCAACTTAAGTCTGGGAAAAACCCCAATTTCATTATTTTTCTTCAAACCTCATCGTTGAGAGCTACGAAACGTCCCAAAACAATTCTTGACCAGTTTCCCACATTTTCTAGCGCTAAAGGTAAGATTCCTACTCCCCTAATCTGTAATTTGATTCGTAGACCTTATAATATTTGGTAATGATCATTGGGGGAGGGTTTTGACCTAAAGTTGATGGTGGGACCCTAATTGAACAATAGGATCTTAGGTTGGACATGGATTTGTAGATTGTTTATTATTCGGGTAAATTAAGCCTTGTTTATTGATCCTTGCATTAAAATTACTTGTTTTAGACCAATAACAAGTGGAAAGAATCTGGAAAGGGAAGGCTCAAGTTTCTTAGGAGGATTCAAGCTTGGTTTCGAGGTAGGTGATGGTTTGATTTCCTGTTTGTGTGATATATGCCGGTTAATTGATTCGTTGTATGCATGCATGTATGAGAATAAGGAAAGTAAATCAAATCTAATGCAAATAAGTATATGTATATGAACAATTACATGCCATGAACCCAATACTTGATTTTATGATTATGAGTAATGTTCATTATGGGGATGATTGTGATTCTGGTTGGGCTAATGGGATCGGGTGTCATGTTTCGACACATATATTGGATTGGGTGTCACATTTCAACGCATATATTGGATCGGGTGTCACGTTCCGACACATATGTTGGATCGGGTGTCACGTTTCGACATACTAATAGTTTAGGTGTGGGTTCCATGGAGGACCAATGTGATTATTGCATTTATGGCTATTGTCGTTGACATTGGAAACTGTATATTGTTCTTGAAATGATATTTGAAGTATGTATTCTGTAATGGGTGTTTACTATGTTGTGATTGCTTGCGTGTATTTCGCTTACCGAAATTACCGCGTGATCCTACCAGTACATTGTGGTTGTGTACTGATACTGCACTTGCTCGTTCTCTGTTGAGTATAGGGCATCTTCAGGCCGCTACTGATAGACCACAGCTAGGAGATCAGTGATCGAGTCTGGATTCAAGGGTGAGCCATTTCTTTGAGGCTGTCATGGGTCATCTATTGTTTAGTCCATTCTTTTCGGACTCAGACTTTTTAATTAGTTTTACTTGTATGTTTAGTTTTGGGTTTGTACCCATTCTCTTAGACTTGTTGGTTAGTAGTTTTGGTACAATGACTTTCAGTTCTAGGGGTTTACTTCCGCAATAGTTTGTTAGTTGTTTTGTTGAACTTCCGGAGTTTATGGGAACTCCGTATTTCTTTAAGTCATTTATACATGCTTCCGTATCTTTAAATACTTAGTTTTTGGTTAAGTTGCTTAGTTGGGTTGTAGTAATGGTTCTCCCACCAGAGGGTTAGTGTAGGTGCCAATTACGACAATCTGGGTTGTGACAAAGTTGGTATCAGAGCCCTAGGTTCGTCGATCTCATTATACCAAAATGAGTCTAGTAGAGTCTAGAGGAATGGTACAGAGACGTCTGTACTTTTCTTCGAGAGGCTATGGGACTTTAGGAAAACTCAATTCTTTCTCTTTTCGTGGTATGACTTGAATCCAATTGGTATCTAGGTGATACAAATTGGTATATGAATTTCTTTACTCTATTTTGCATCTGCTTAGAAATTGAGTTGTAAAAGTGGAAACAACAACACCAACTATATAAAATGTGTCCTTGGAAATAGGTATGTTTCCCTAACTCACTATGGGCATGTAATGACTAGAGACAAACATGAGGTTGTTATTATGTTCTTAGGGTACTGAATCTAAAGATTCTTATGATTTTCTTGTTGATTGTCATGAGCTTCTTCATAAGATTTATAAGGTAGAGTGATTTGGTGTTGAGTTTATGATATACCAGTTCAAGGGAGACGCCAAAATGTGGTGGTGGTCTCATGTTGTGTGCCAACTAGTAAATGCACTACTCATGACTTGAGAAACATTTTATAGCTTTCTTTATGGAGAAGTATATACCCTGAACTTGGAGGGATAGGAGGAGAGTTGAGTTCCTGAATATAGAGCAACATAATATATTTATAATATATTTGTTGTAGCCAATAAGACCAAATTTTGTGTGTTTCATCCAAATATGGTACTCCACTTTGCTTCAGTCAAAAAGAGCAATTTCGTCTCTTTGTGAAGGGATTAAGGTCAGATTTGCAGATTCAAGTTTATAGGTGGCTATTTAGTAAAATCTTCTCAGGAAGTGGTTGATTTTGTGATGGAGGTAGAAGGGGTTGAAGTCAGAAGACTTTGCCAAGGTGACAACATTCAAGAAGTTTTGTAAGGGACGACTAGATAATGAACACCATTACTTTGGAAATTGCATTTAGTATTGTTGTCATAACATGTATGGGTTTCTTAGTAAATGATGAGATTCTGTTGTGACAATCGAGGTTAGAATCTCTACTACAATTTCCTAGATTGAGTGTTACATCAAGGAGGGTCATGATACGACTACTCCGATAGAAACAATGCTTACTTGGTTAAGTCATTAAGTGTGTTACAATTTTGGAGAACTTGAACATATGAGGAGAGATCGTCCCCATCCACGCATGTCTAACCCCATTCCGCAGCAGACCAGAGCAGTGGTACTAGCAGGCAGCGGTAGTAATGGCAGAGGACGTCCACAAGGTGGGTGAGGAGGAAATTAGCGAGGCCGTGAAGGCCGGGGAAATGGTAATGCACGTAGGGGAGCAGTGCAGCCAGGCAAGGAGGTTGCCCGTCAAGATGACAAGGCTCAGTTTTATGCCTTTCCGAGCAAGACTGGGGCTGAGGCGTCTGATACAGTGATCACACCTAGAGGCAGAAGTGCTAGCAACAGACCTAGCTGGAGGGGGAGCAGAAAAAGTACCCGGAGTGCTAGAAGAAAGGGAGCTAGAGACCTCCAGTGATGTGTTCGCCGGAGCTGGTCTCCTTCTATCTGCCTTGTCCCATGTGTACTCGGCCTCTATACACCGGATGTCAGTAGAGGAGGTGGGTGTCATCTCAACATCCCTCATCTCAGCTTGAGGAACGCTGGCGCGATGATATAATTTTATGATCAATACCGGGAATGGAAGTGATGTCTGTCTTTGTTTGGCCCTCATGGCCATCTTTTGCTCGGTGATGAGGCCCAAATTAAGCTGCTTCCTAGCAATGATACTCCCTAGGTAGGCCTCCTTTGGGTTGCAGAGGATAAACTCGCTCTGAGACGACATGATTGAACTGCTAATAAATCCAAACAAATATTTCGTTGCCACATTTAGATCCTTCTTCTCTATAGTCGCTCTAACCTCAATCCACCTCAGGGTGGTGTCAAAAATCAGGGGTGCTAGCAAACCCTTGAGGTCATCTAGAGTCTGTGTCTGGACTATATCCTGGTAGTCATGCACAAAACATGTAGCCCTCTCAAACACAACTTTATAGCGTCAGTGTTGTATTTAACTTTCTTCCCTCTGACCATCACGAAGTCTACCGGCTTGAATGCACTAGCCTTCTTTTTCTCTTGAGGCATTAGGTCTCTATAGGCAACATAGAACTCCTAGATCTTTGTAGGAATGTTTGGGCCACAGGGCCAGGTGAAGACCTCGAACTTGTGGAACCTGAGAGTGTCCCACAAATATGGATGTTTATCCACTACACCATCTGTGGATAGTCTCTTCTCCTCCAAGATGGTCCTCAATCCCTTGGCCTTTAATCGGTTGAGTGACCGGGGAGGGGAACTCTGTACTGGTGGTGCCGAAATCACCATCTATGCCGATGGAGGCACTGAAGCTGAAGATAGAGGGGTTAGCTCCGAAAACCTAGATGGATCATGCCGAGCTTTTGAGCGTAACTCCACTTGAAGGACCTGTAGTAACTGGTCGTCCTCAGGCTCAGAGAATGAAGACTGAGAATCGTAAGACTCTCCCTCACTACAGGAGTTGTGCTCCGATGTCTTGGGAATGGGCGCTTTGCTCTTTCCCTTGCGTCCCTTCGGAGGTATCTTCTTCCCCTTGACATTGGAAGCATCTGCTTTCTCATTCACGTGCCCACTTTTGGGGCGGCATGCCACTATCATTCAAATTTGTTCAAGACATTCCTGCAGACCACATAGAAAAATGTTAGAAAGATTTCCAGAAAAATATAGAAAAATAGGTTGCAGAATGACTCTCCGAGTTACTTTGATGAGCCAAATAAGGCTCGCCAAAAGTACCAGCTCAAAATATTTCAAGATTCAAGACAGGTCAGCGATGCTCAGGGGCATTCGACGAATCGCCGACATCCTTTGGCAAACTAGAAGTGGTCCGCCGAAAATTACAGTGCATTTTAAGGGTTTAGAGACGAAGAAGGGCGATCAAGAAGGCATTTTAGCGAGTCGCCGAGTGAACTCGGTGAGCTCAAGATTCTCGCCGAAAGTTACAAAATAAACTCAACCAATTTAAGAATTTAAGGACGATCTATGGGGGAATTTGGCAAACCGCCGAGTCACTCCGCGAGCTCGATGTAGCTGGCCAAATGGCCCAAAACGTGCCAGTTTTCAACCCCAAACTTCAAAATCAAGTCCACAGCCCCCAAATTCAAAATTAAACACAAACACCATTCAATTAAGGTTAGACCAATACTACCCATGCCCTCGGGGTACTCAGACTTCCCCCGAGTTGGCCAAAATTGGTCATTTGACAACTTTTGCCCTTAAGAATGACGTCAAATGCTCAATCATTGGGAAATTACGTCATTTAGCACAATTTGGGGTTACTTAGACTTCACCCCACCTAACCCAATGCATAAACACTGCGACCCAACAGTTTAGACTTGATACACATGCAAAAACATAAAAATCGATCAATTTAAGGCAATTAGGCACGCATTTTAATTCATTACAGGCAATCCAACAATTAAACTCGATTATAATCAACTACCTAACAACAATCATCAACAATTTACACAATGCATTCCATTTCAACCACACACTTAAAGTACATAGTTCAGAAAACCAACCTTAATGCCAAATTCAAGGGCTGTATAGCTAGGTGGCAAAGTTCCACATTTTCGAGCAATGATTTCACAAAATGAGTAGGTAAAATCAAGAAAATAGGCAAAATCTAAAGTTGGGTGAGAGGGTGTGAGATCTAAAAATAGGAGAAGATGAAGGATTTTGAAATTTCTAACCATTTGGTCTTTAAAATCTTTCAGTTCGTGACACCTTCGATGGAGTAAGTCATCCTCACCGAGCCACTTGGAGATGCTCCGAATGGTATTTTCCTCGCCGAGTTTTATAGGACACCCAGCAATTTAGGGGGTTCAAACGGCGGACAAAATAGGTCACGCCGACCTTTTTGGCGAGTCACCGATTGAGCATGTAGCCCGCTAAGTTTTACAGAGTGCCCCTTCAAGCTTGGTAGTTCCAATGACGTTCCAAGTCGGGGCTCACCGACCTATTTGGCATGTCGCCGACTAGAATTTGGCTCCCCAAACTACTAATTTTCCCACACTTTTCTCTTTTCAATTTGCACAATCAACACCCGTTATTCACAAACTTTAAAAACATCAAATATTTGGGTTACCTCCCAAGAAGTTCCTTAGTTAATGTCGTTGCACGATAAGGATACCAAATCAAGATTCATTTTTGGGGTTTTCCATTGTGTTACTAGGCAACCCCCCTTTTTGTCTTGGATTCATTGGGTCGAGATTTGACCCATTTGCATTTCCAATTGCTTAATAGAGACTATGTGAGAAGTGATCGTCTGATTGCGAGTTGAGACTTCCTCTTTCATCTCTTTCAACACCTTGTCTGACCCTTCAAATTTGTTGAGAATACATGATAGCATATCTTCTGTACGGCCACCTTCTGATTCCTTGGGCTTTTGACGCTCATAAGGTGGGACATACCTTACCTTGTCACCCTCTCTCTCCTTCCAGGTAGTGTTACGATCACGCCAATCTCTATCACAGTCTCTCCAACTCTTATCTCTGTTCCAACCCGGCCTTGGGTAGTTTGAACAAAATCCTCCTCCTTGATTTGCAAGGAAGTTAACTTCCTCATTGTACAACGCTTCAAATTGTGCTTCATCGGGGTTTACTCCACCAACACCCACAACGTTAACACTCTTCAAACCACTACCTGTCACATTTTTCGACAATAAGTCTAATGGGTCATCATTTTTTCCATGTTTTGGTCTCTCTCTTGATCATTCTCGATCTACTCTTTTGTCATTTTAAAGGTGAGAGAAGACACTTGGTCTTCACGAGTGTACCATGCCCTATTAATCTTGGCCATGCAATCAAGGAGTTGAGACGCCACTTCAGAGGATTGTTGCATTATACCACCAGGAGCAAGTTGATCAACAACTCCTTTGTTCACTGAATCAAAACTCCTATAGAAGTGTTGCAACAACACGTCATTTGGAAGTGCATTAGTTGGTCATTGAAGCACCAGCTTCTTAAATCTCAGCCACGTCTAGTGTATTGGTTCACCTTCCAAGCATTTGAAACCTTGGATGCCATCCCTAAGAGTAATCATTTTTTATGGGGGAAAGAATATCACTTGGAACGCTGTGGTAAACTTATCCCAAGAGGTGATGGGATCGCTCAGTAACTCAGCCAACCATTTAGTAGCTTCACCCATCGAAGAAAATGGAAACAACCTTAGACGGACTGATTCTTGTGATATCTCTTAAATGAGAACGGACCACAAACATCCACAAAGTTCCTAATGCCAATCCCCCAAATAATCCTTTCAATTGTAGGAGCTGAAGCATTGTGATAGTGAAGTGGAAAACAACGTTTCCTTCAGTTGGAGGTAGACGAATCGCACCAACACCACCTAATTGAATTGGGTCATTTAGATCATTCAGATTTCCAATATCGTCTTGGTGGACCACTTGGCTACCACTACTCCCGTTTACACTCATCTCTTCTTCTGCTTAACACAAACAACACAAAAACAAGCCAAAATAAGTCGATTCAACTATAACACAAAAAGAACACAATTCAACTTCAATAATAGAATTTCAAACAACACCACTCCCCAGCAGCGGTGCCATTTTGATTATATGTTTCAAACACACCTCATCCAATTCTAGGTGTAAACGATCGTTAATCAGTATAAAACTCAACAAAGAGTTGGAGTTGAACCAACATAAAGCGGTACGTGTATAAAATTTAGTTATGAAGTACAAACGTGTTATAAATGGTTATAGGAATTTTTTTTATTGAAAACATACAAATAAATCTAAAAGAGTAACAACGAATGCCAGATGGGTGTGGGGGGGGGGGGTTTGGTTTTGTAATGAACAACTGAAACAACAACAAAAACAGGGGAAAATAACAATATAGAGAAGAATTCTTGGGATGCGATCGATCATAGGCTAATTATGCTATATGGGTTATTGAAATTTAATGATAATTTGCTTAAACATTGTGGGTAGGATGCACTTTAAGTGCAATAGTTTTCTCTCGAACAACTATTACGGCTCAAGTGATTTCTCTCTAACAACAACAAGCTTAACAAGGTAACCAACCCACAACCTTAATATATCCACTCTCTCAAGCTAGATGGGTAGGATTGGATTTAAGATTCACACTCTCGAGTTGAACCCATATTAACCCAATACCCAAAAATCATTAATCAAAAGCTTTGGTCCCAAAACCTCTTTCTCAAGCAAGCTATGAACTCAAAATTAGAATTGAATTTGCAACTACAACTCATAGAATAATAGACAGCTAATGATTAAACCCACATTAAAATAGCAATTTCATCAGTAAACAACAATACCCACATGATAATTAGACAAATAAACACATGATCACACCCCAAGAATTGGGGTTTTAGCTACGCATCATAAAAATAGAGAAACAGTTACCAAATGCATTAGCCATGATCTGGGTAAGAATCTCCAAGCCTTTACAATGATTTCCAAGAATGAAATTCAAAGACGCACTTTCCAAATCCTCCAAAATTATACAATTTGAACTCAAAAATCAAGAGAAAAATCTAAGTCTAGAATGGGAACTATAATATATGGGAGATAAATCCTCAAAATTACATTCAAAATTCAATTTATAATTTCCCAAAATTAAGCCTGAAAGTCCACTCGGCTATTTAAGTCGCGCCTTGTCAAACCAATTGGTGATCCACCTAGTGTCTTCTTCCATCACCATTTTGCATTTACTTTCAGCATCTCAGGTCCTGTAACTTTGGGTGATCCAATTTGTTGTCGCGGAATCGATCGGCGATTCGCCGACCACCCATTTGTGTCAATAACTTGGTTCTACCCCAGGGCTGGCATGCTAGAACTTTGGGCGAACTAAAAGGCCACTCGGCGGTGCGCCGAGTGGTCTTGGTGATCTCCAGGATTGCTTTTTCTTCACTTTTTCAGCTCTTTAGTTCCTTTTTGTTTGTTTATGTCCTTACCTTGCTTTTTAGCCTTCATAGCTGTAAATCAACACTTTAACATCAGTTTAGAGCATAAAATAGGCATTTGAGGATCTTATTACTATCAAAACAAACCACTAAATAAGTCCAAATCTCGGACTCATCAGCCATGAGGGCCAAGCAGTGTCAGACCTGCCTTCTCTTTCCAGTGCTAATTAGTGAGTTGTGCAGGCGAGCATGTGTCTCTATGAATGAGAAGACAGATATGGAGGTGACACCTACTTCCTCTACTAATATCCGGTCGATTGAGAAAGAGTACTTGAGAGATGAGGCCGATAAGAGGAGGGTTGCACCAATGGATATGTCCCTGGTAGTTGATGTTGATATGTTGCCGACTGAGGCAATACTTAACCCTCAAGACAGTGAGCCTACAGGTGCCTCATGTCGTTCTACTTTTGCTACTCCTAGTTATACTGCTAGACCCCCTCCCATTACTTCTGCTGCCTCCCGACCCTTATCACGTAGGCTATATTGTACAAGATGGGCCATATGGCTCATTTTGTTGATGTGTGTGCCTCCTGGGTAGAGGCCATTGTGCCAGGGTTGATAGAGTGGGCGATCGCTGCTGCTTTGGCCCCGATTAGGGCTGAGATGAGAGAGCACCGGGAGTTGATAGATTCTCATCGAATTGCACTAGGTTCCCTTACTATAAGGGTTGAGGCTTGCGAGTAGGGCTAGGGTGATTCTACTGCTTTGATGACATTGAATGCCGATATTGTTAGGTTGATGAAAGATTTGGACGAGCTGAAGTCCACAAATTTGTCAATGCTATTAGGCACAGTTGAGATCCCTGACATCCTGAGCGCAAATGTTCCTGCCAGTTCAGAGATTCCTCTAGCTACTACGACCGGAGATGTTGATAGAGAGAGCGCAACTGTTGAGTCTAAGATGGAGGCTGATGAGGAGGGGATCAGTGTTAGAGATGCAACTATGTATGATGACTTATCAGATCTTTAGGGTGTGATGGTCTAGTCTATTGTTGAGGCATCTTTGAGAGAGACATCGGTGGTGGGCTCCAGTGGAGCCAAGGATGATGTTGCACCAGGCACTGATGCCTTGACAGATGGAGTCACGAATATGCAGAGTTCACCCCAGGCTTAGCCTGGTAGAATGATTCTTTTGACTCCCCTTTTTATTATTTTTTGACTATTTTTCCATTTCTTTGCATTTGAGGACAACTGCTAGTTTATTTTGGCGGGGTGAGGTATTTTCATACCTACCTCTTTTGGGCTATTTTGTAGATTTTTACTGTTTGTGTTTTGTGAATGTCGGATCCTTTCTTGTGTTTAT
>JAJOOR010039328.1:0-20233 GCA_036250505.1 Solanum acaule | reverse complement strand
CTCCATCAGCTTGCACTTTTAGACTTTAATTTCTCTCACTGACTTTTCCTATTATATTTTTAGTATACAAAATATATATTGGCGTATTTGACCATTTTGAATTCCACATACAACAACATTGTTGGAGTCAGTGGGACATGTTGACCCTTTAGACTTCTCATACATTCTAGAATTAATGATATTTATGCATCTAACAACCCTTTAATTTATTAATTCCTCTTCTTGTTCTTCTTATATATTTTTTAAGAAAAATATATTATGAATCTTCATTTCTTCTTCTTGGTATGAACATTTAAGATACAAAATTGTTCCTTTGTTTCATTTATTTAAGGGATAAGGCATAAGTATCCCCTAGATTATGATCGAAATTTCAGAAACACGCCTTAATTAAACTAAGGTCCTATTACCCCTGAACTCATTTTTTATATAATTTTGTACATCTTTTGGCTTATGTGGCACACTCTGTGACTCCACGCAGTTCAAGCGCGTGGGAGATATTTGGATGCCACGTAAGCCAAAAAGGTGTACAAAATTACAAAAAAAAATGTGTTCAAGGTGGTAATAGAACCTTAGTTTAGTTAAGGTGTGTCTTTGAAATTTCGGTAATAGTCTAGGGGGTACTTGTACCTTTTCCCTTTATTTAAGTTAAAACACTATCAATTTAGCTTTCACACAATCATGTTAAATGTACGTACCTAGAACATTGACTGATAAATGTCAATGATAATTAAGTCTAATTGGATAACTAAGAAAATAAAAAAGTAAATACCATATATTGTATGCAGTACATACAAATACATTAATAATGTACAAATTTTACAATTTTACTACTCCCTCAATTTCAATTGGCTTGTTTATGACTTAATGTTTCTTTTTTAATCTGTTTATTGTCTCTTTTCTTTTTTGACAATTCTTTAAATTTAATTTTTCATATGACATATTTAAAACTAAAATTAAATGATATTTTAGTAAATTCTACTTATATTTAGTTTAAAACTACAAGATTCAAATGTCTTTCTTACTTTCATAAATTTGTGTCAAGTCAAAACCAGACAATCAAATTGAAATGGAGAAAGTATATTATATTTTAATCCATTAACTATTACTAATAATACTTTTTGATGATTTTAGGGCTTATTATAAATTGAAATGGAGAAAGTATATTATATTTTAATCCATTAACTATTAGTAATAGTACTTTTTGATGATTTTAGGGCTTATTATAGATGCACCCATCAAAAGCTATATCATTGTCCAGCCAAGAAGCAAGTCCAGCGCCTTGATAATGATCCTTACGTATTTGAAGCAACATACCGATCTCAACACACTTGCTATATGTCCGCCACAGCTCCCACCGTGCCTCCTCCATCCGTGGAAGAGATAACTCATCAAACCACCACAACCCTTCCACGGGCGCCACTAATATTGGCGCCACCAACTTCAGCCTCCTTAAGCGGGCATTGGCTCTCCATGGATATTAAGCCACAAGGAGATCAAGCTGGCACAAGCTACACTACTACTCCATTTGACACACAAAGGTACGTCGATCAACATATTCAAAATTTAAATTTAATGATTTCAGAATATTCATTTCTTAAAAATAATAATAGGTCAAAACTCAAAAGTTTAACACATGTACTACTAGTTTAATTTTACCCATATGAGCAGATCAAATATTTTATTTATTTTTGTCTAATCCATTTTTGACCCGCGAATATCCAATGTGACCCGCTTAGCTATATGTCAATACTAAATTAGACCCACAACTAATACTATAAATACGTGTTTGTACAGGGATTTTGAGCATGGTAGTGTTGGTTCACTAGCTAGCCTGGTGACGGCTGGCGTGGGCAGAGGAGGAGGTGTAGGGCCCTCCGGTGGTAGATATGGAAGAGAAATTGATTACCAGCCGGTGGTAGATATGGCAGACGCCATGTTTAATTCTGGGAGTAGCAGCAATACTAGCATGGACAAAATATTTTCTTCTATTGATGACAAATGGGACACGGCAGAAAAGAAAGAATAGTTCATATTAAACACCACGATACTGTCGAATTAATATATTGTTCATGAGGAACATAGGTTAATTAATTAATTGATTGTCAATAAACTATTCCTGACCATGTATTAGTCATGATCACAAGATTGTGAAATACCACCAACAGGTTTATTAACTTGTCTAGCTTAATTTAAGTGTAGTGCCATTTTATTCCAGTGTAATTTTTTGTTTATTCAGAATTTTGTACCAATCCAAAGTTGTTCAATTTGATTACATAATGTAAATTTTTCTTTCTTATTGACACGATTTTCTAATAAAGCACCTAGATTCGTCACTTTGTCAGACTCTAGACAACAAATTCAATTTTGAGTGAATAAAAGTTGGAGAAGTTTACGCACTGATATCACTTGCTTTGTCCACACTTAAGTGAAAAATTACTTGACTAAGTAAACTTAGTTAGTATATACTGACCCAACTATAGTTTTAAAAAATTACATATATAATCCAATGAATTCTCCCCTCTCTCACTTGCCACTCGATCTCCTTACTCTCTCTTACCTCTCTCCCTCTCCCTCTCTCGCTTTACAGAGGGACTATATGGCACATTCTCTTCTTTCTCTATCATTTCTTCCCCCAATTTTGGTAACCCTACTTTACAAATTCATGAGACCAAGCTTCAGCAACCCGCCTGTTATCAATGCATCTAGAAAAAAAATGAACCTCTATTTTTTTAGTCAAAAGATTGCATCTCATTCATCTTTGGAATCCAAAAAGATACAAGTGAAAGTGATCGGGTTGGAGCCACTGTAATGACCCAGTCGGTCATTTTTGAAATTTTTTGTGAATTGACCATTTGGCCCCTCCCGATATCGATCCCAAGTCTTTTAGGATTGAGTTTTGAAAGTTGGGTTTGAACTTTGAGTTGAAGTTGAGAATTTTGTAAGTTTGAGTTTGAAAGGCGAATGTTGTTAAGTAAGTGGTTTTCGGTGTCTTTTAGAGTTTTGAGTGTCGGAATGGGATTCTGACGATTTCATCAGTCCCAAAATGTGGAATTTGATTTGTGAGAGTTGTCGGTTTCAGATTCAGAGTCTTTTTGAGGATTTGAGGTCCTAAGTTGTGAAATTGTAGAAACTTAGACTTTGGGTCGACTTTGGTCAACATTCGGGGTTTGGATGCTCGGATCGGAATTTTGAGAGTTACGTTGGATTTAGAGGATGCTTTTAGGCCTAGGTGAGGTTTTGGTTGATTTTTGAGAGCTCCCGAGCTTGTTTTAGCCTTTTTAGGCGACGAGTTAGTTTCTTGTAATTTTCACGGATGTCGGGTCAAGGAGACCTCAGATTCTTGTTTTGACGGTTCCATTGAGTCTGGAACGTTTAGTATAATCGATTTTATATGTGGTTTGTGTATACGGGGTTTCGAACAAATCCCGAGGGTCCTTTCAGTGTTTTGAGAGTTGACTCATGTTTCTGGTGCTCCAGTCCTCGATCTTACGAAGTGCCTTCGCTTTTGCGATCTCTTCTTTAGCGAAGGCCGACTCACAAAAGCGAGACTAACCTTTTGAGCGGGGTTCGCTTAAGCGGACCAGGACTCGCTTTAGCGAAGATCGCTTAAGTAGAGCCTGGTTCGTAAAAGCGAAAGCCCCAGTTTTGCGGGGTTTTCTTAAGTGAACCTATGGTCGCTTAAGCGACATCAAAGAGGGTTTTTGGTCTGAAAATTTTGGGCTTTTAACCCCATTTTCCATTTTGATCTTGGGAAACCCTTGGTGGCGATTTTTGAAAGGATTTCTTGTGCTAAATCATTTGGGTAAGCTTTCATGATCCTAAAACTTCATTTCCCTTTTATTATTTATGAATCCTAACATCAAATTTTGGGATTTTGATTGGTAAAAGACAAGGTTTTTCAAGAACTCAAGTTCTAAAATAAAATAGAGATTATGAACTGATTTCGGATCTTTTTTCGAAACGGTTTTCACTAATAAGTTCCTAACACCTTGAGTAATGTTTTCAAGTATTAAATTTCGAATTCAAACCTTATTTTTGAAATTGGGTTTTGAGTAGATTGATCCCTTTTTCAAAGAAATTAATGTGGGTTTTATTATTTCGGGAGATTTATTGTGAATACTTGATTGTTATAGATTGTGTGACTTCGAAAGTGATTCAGAAGGGTAAGCCTCAACTCTTGGAGTGATTATTGATTGATTTAAGGCAAGTTATCTCCTAAACCTTTTATTCTAGTAGAGTTCGTATATTCCCTTCGTTGTTTGTGTTAGGAGTAATGGGGATAAGGTGAAGGGTTAATTGTCCACTTGATAATCTTAATGAATAAAAAAGGGTTGAATTGAAAAGGCTATGTGATGATCATGATGATGTGAATTGCCATGTTGTGAACCTTATTGATTGATTGATGAAATGCTTGATAGCATGAATGTGGACTTGAAATGCATAAATTGTTGTCTCTTCCATGTGGTGTGATATTGCTTATATGCATTATTATTGAACACCGTGATGAGACATGTGAGAGTTATGATGCCGAGGTCATTGCCGACAAGTGTTTATGATGTCGAGGTCATTGCCGGCAAGTGTTTATGATACCGAGGTCATTTCCAATGAGTGCTATTATGTCGAGGTCATTTTTGATAAGTGTTGTGATGTCGAAGTCATTTTTGGTTAGTGAATTGATATAAAGTCTATGTAAAATGATTCCAGCTAATGATTTGCTATAAAGCTGATGGAAAATGGTTTTGGTGAGAGATTTATTATTGCGATTTGATGCATTTTGATGCTTATGTGTGACTTATTTGTTAATCGTGGTTGATGCACTTGTTGCATGTGATTGATCTACTTGACATTGAGATTGACTTACTTGATTAGTTTGGTTGTTGATTTGTGACTATTGAACTGTGAATACTGGACCTAATGAGCCGTGTATTTTAAAATTATTAGGTTGAGCTGATTTCTGTATAGGTTGTAGTTCGAAGAGGTTCGGTTGACGTGTAAGGGGTATTCAATTTCTAGGTAGATGCTGTTTTACTCAAAAAATAAATAAAAGGAAAATGACTTGTTTTCGAAAAATCGACTAAACTTATGATTTGAAGAGAAATCTATTTTCCAAAAGAAACAGAGTCGCCACTTAACTTTTTTGTAAAAATCAAGAAAAAACTTAAGGTTTTTAAAAGACTTAAACAGATAAAATTAATTGAAAATAAAAGGGTTCGAGTTCAATTGTACATTTCGAGAAGGTGTTAGGCCCCGTAATGTCCGCTAACTTGCGGTTGACCGGCGATTTGACTAAAATGACTTTGACTAATTTTTAGAAAATATTAACTAAGTAAGAAGACTCATTTCTTATTACTATTTTTTATTTATTTTTATTTTAGGAGAACACTTAAAGAAAAATCTTCTAAGGGGAATAATTCAAGTTGCAAGACAAATAATAAAAATAAAGCTAAGTAATATATATATAAAAAAATTTTTTTTTTTTTATTTGAATATGAAAGAGAAATGACTACATTTGGGAAATTAATTAAGTCTAATCAAAATTAAACAAATGAAATGTTAGTCAATACAATAGCAAATAAATAAGGGAAAACTACATAAATGGACCATAAAATCTAAAATAATTACAAGTTCATACCCAATTCCAAAGTAATTCCTGAAATACCCATTCTCTCATAAATAATTACAGTTCATACCCCCATTCATTAAGGGTGATAATTTTCGCTTAAGTGATACTAAATCGGTATCATATACTGTATTGGTATCATTAAGGTTTTTTGTTCAAAAATTACTTATTAGTCAATGATACTATAAGAGTATATATGTATATTGTTGTGGTATCAGTAATGTTTCTTGTTCATAAATTACTCATTAGTCAATGATACTATAAGAGTATATATACATACTCTTATAGTATCATTGACTAATGAGTAATTTCTTGACAACAAACATTAATGATACCAGTACAGTATATATATACTGATTTAGTATCAAGTCAACGAAATTATCAGCCTTAATGATACCAATATAGTATATATGATACTAATTTAGTATCAGTTAAGCGAAATTAGTAAATGGGTATATAGTGTAATTATTTAGTGGGGTATGAATGTAAAGGGGTATATGTTTGTAATTATTTTGCTTTTATGGGGTATTTGCTTATTTTCCCCAATAAATAAAGAGGAAGAAAATATCAAATTTGGGCCTTTGGCCCAAATTCCAAATCTTCATAACCTGTCCTAAATCTAAAAGGGCAAATTACAGAAATCACATACTTTTAAGGCAAAATTACAATCTATCCCTTAAAAGTTTATAATTACAAAAATCCCTCAAACGGATACAATAATATAAGCGCTGATACATTAATCTGATGCGCGAGATACATTAATCGTTAAGTAAGATACATTACATTTTATACATGATACACAAATCTGATGTACATTTTATGCATGATACACTAATCTGATGCACGAGATACACTAATCTGATGCGCCTGATAGATTAATCTAATGCGCGAAAATGAGGGATTTTGGAGATTTGTAAAACTTATAGGAGATAATGGTAATAAGTAAATTAAAATGTGGGATTTCTAAAGTTTTTCCAATCTAAAATTGCCAAAATGATGGGTTTTGGCCCATTAGCTCCTTTGGACTTTCTGAAATTGTTCAAGGCTTTTGGGCCAATCTCCTTTAGAAAAACTATGTATACGTTTTATGTAGACCCCTGTATACGGGCCGTATGTCCGGTTCGTATTTCTGCATTATTTCTGCACATCAGCTCTTAACCTGTATTTCATCCTTAAACTTGTATTCTTGTATTTTTTGCAACCTGTATATCATATTTCCGACTATATACCAATGTATACAACAGGTATATCAGCTTATTTTTTAGCTTTTGGGGGTTTGAAACTTCGAATTTCAGCCTTGCTTATGCTCCGGGAACCTGTTCATCGGTTATTTGGACTCGATAAAGAGAGGCATTGGGCATGTAAGGCCCCCGAAATGCAAGGATAGGAAGTGGAGTCCCAATGGACTCAAATGGGGTTCACATTTGACAGAGAAAAGGGGAAACACATTAGTGAATTCAATTTTTTTAATGAGTTGAGAAATGAACATATTTAAAAAAATTTAATACCAACTTAATCAAATAAGTAAACCAAAACATAGAAGAGAATCACACCTAATTAATATATTAAAGTCTTGTGTAGTCAAGCAATCATTTTATCATAAAGAAGGAATGAAATAACATAATGAAAGGATTATCATTCTTTTTTCTATTGCCTGGTGATCTCAAATAATGAGGGAAATATGGATATGCATTTTTTTTATAGTGAAAAGACTAGCAACAAGCTTCATGCGGTATAGCAAATATATATTTCATGGCCTGAATAAAGTGACAAATGATTCTAGCAACTCAAAAAGGAAGACAATGTAAATGACAGACAATCCTTACCCTTTCAAAACTTAGCATACTTCAAGAAGAAGAGAGGAAAATACAACCAACGAAATTATTATAAACACTTAGCTTCAAGTTAGAATAAGCAGACGACAAATACATTCAACAAAACTATGGAAACATGCTGAAAATGAGGAGGAATAAAAGCCAAATAGACAGTTACACATTCGCAATACAAAATATGATGGCCATGGAATTTAATCAAGAAGAAAATAATCACTTATGCCTACCGAACAACAACTATGACAACATACAACTTCATACTGAACGATTCCAAGATTTTCCCCTCATCCCAAAGGAAGAACAAAGAACATTAGCGGTAATAAAGTGAATAGAACCTTCAATATTCAAGATGCTGAAGCGAAAAGAACATAGATTCGACGATGTTCGAGAAACAGGCTTAAGAAAAGAAACACAACAAAATAAAGCTTTAACGGGTCTCCAGAACTTGACTCCATATTAGGACTAACTGATGGAAACAATTAAGTGTACATATAATATGTTAAAAACATAATCAATCCTACAAAAAATAACAACAAATGGCCACAGAACAGAGGCTTCCAAACCCCAGAATATTACTTTGAAACAGACGAGGAGATGAGGAGAGTATTATATAAGGACGTTACCTTTTTTCGGGCAGCGACCGAGACAAAACGAGCTCGAAACAACAACGACTTCTCACACAACCTTGAACTCGAACAGCCGACCCCAAGAATTTCGACAGACCAAAACGGAAGCAAGCAAGGATAAGCCAAAACTGAGATTTCCTCTCTCTCTAATTTAAGAACTGGTCCGAATAATGGTATGTAACAATATATCTATAGCTTTAGTGTAACTTTCGTCTATAATCCTAGCTTTTTTACTCCAACTTTCTCCCTAACTTTTTTCCAATATTTTCTCCGACCTCTAACAATGAATAAGAGGGGTATTTATAAGAGGAAATTAGGGTTGGGAATTGGGGGAAAAAATGAAGGCAACTCGGATAGGAATTGGGGGTAAAATAGGAATTCAATTCCATCTTCAAATTCAAACTTCTTCCCCCAAGAAAAGAAAAGTTGTTCGGATGTATGAAAATCCCCAATTTCTCAACAAATTCCAACGGTTAAACAATAAAGGCCGTTTGATTCTTGGCAAGGATGTACGAGGCGGGGAAATCTCTCCACCTGGCTGCGAAGGACGAAATGCGCAGCTTCTACTCCTGCTGAAGCAGTACGAGTAAAGTTGCACGGGTCTGAGGAAGACGACGCGACTACGTGCGAGTGAGCAGGGCTGCCGGTTCACGATTTGCTGGATTGCCCGACATGGGCTCGAGTTCTCGCAGGCCGCTGGATTTCGCGCTGCTGGACTGGTTCGCAGCTTCTGGGTTCTCGCGTAAAGAAGAAACGTGATGGGGTCAGGTAGCATTGTGTTGTACGCTGCTGGTTGTTTTTGTTTTGTATCTCTTGGTATTATTGGGTTGGGTTTATTTCTTGGAATTGAATTGGAATAGGTATGATGTATTGGTGTAGAGTGGGCCGGCTGGGAAAGGGAAAAAGGGCCCAAAATTCGGTCCTTTAAATGGGTTAAGGATAAAATCCAATTGGTTAGAATTGGACTAGGCTTTGACCATATAAATTTAAATTATGGTCAATTGGAAATTACAGATGTAACCAAACTTAATTAATTAGGATAAGTTCGACTAGTAATTAAATAAGACAAATTAATATGGATTAATTAATAAGTTTCTTAATTTCAATGAAATAAAATAATTAACTTAATTATAAATCAAATAATTTAAAATATAAACTATTATATAACTAAATAAATTAACCAAATATTTAAGTAAAACTAAAATCTTTTTGAGACGATTTTCGAATATTCATAAAATGTACTAGTTATATGTGTAATTATATAAAATATATATATTATTTAAAAATTATAAAAGTAACAAATCTATTTAAAATAACTTGCAAACTATATTATATTTTTATTTTAAAATTTTATAAAACTAATTATTTTAAATCGTTTGAAATTGAAGAAGCTCGATGATTAATTTATAATGTGGAGGTCCAAAATTGGGTGTCAACAACTGTCCCTCGTTTGACTTGGATTGATGAAAGAAATTTGAGGCAAATGAAATTGACAAATCCTATTTTTGCCGACCACATCTTCATCCTTTCAGAGAGGGATTTGGTACAAACTTTAAGAATTATGGCCGAACCCCAGAATTGGGTTTCCTACATATCTCAGGTTATATGAAAATTCTTGCCACTTGTAGTTCGATACGCTTGATTTAACGCACCATTTTGGAAGAATTCAAAAGTTATCCTAATATCGAATTATGAGGAGACCAGAATGCTTCGGAATAAGATTTTAAGAGAGAATATTGGAATACAACTGAGTTTTCAACATTGAGCCCGCCTACATATCCCTCAACTTAGGGAATCAGGCCGCTTGTAGTTCGACTCGATCGGTTGAAAAGTTAATTTATTATGCTAAGATAACCTTCGATTGGGAGAAGTGACAAAATAAGTCGAGTATGAAAAAGAGGCTTGCAACCTCTTAGTCATGAATGTGGTGCACTTCACACCCATAATTAAGAACTTACACGGACATAAGTTCCAAAGCTCTTGGTGCATTGTCACTCGAATTGGAAAATTGCTTCCGGTGAAAGCCAAAATTTTCCGGATGCGAAACTGAAACCAATAAACCTAAAGAAAAACCCACATGCCTTCTGATAGGGGATTGGTTTGATTGTGGTGGAAGTCGTTCCTCTACTCGCGTCCTAAGAGTTTGGCACTTCTCTTCGGACTATGTCCCAATTCGCTGCTAAGAAAAAGTTTCACATTGTGCTACATCCTTGTTGATGTTGTCCGCAACTGTGGTTTGACTTGAGAATTCATCCTCTTGGATGCCCTCGACAAAGACTGAGATGAAACTCATTAGCATAAAAAATAGAATTCAAATGGGGAGATAATGTCTTTTACTGTGTTGACACTTAATTGCTCTCCTTGAACATTTGACGTCAGCTTCCTCCATTCTAACGTAAAGAAAATAAAGCTCGTATTTCATATTTGTAATATAATCTTCAATGTACTTTTCCTTTGACATCGAAGTAATAAAATATAGACTGATGTAATATGTTGATGGATATCTTAATGACGTTCTTGCAAATGAAAATAATGATGATGATTCTTCATGGGTAAGATGACGATAATACATTGGTAGGATGATGCCGATCTATAAAAATCCCAAATTTCTCGACAAATTCCAACGGCTAAACAACAAGGGTCGTTCGATTCTTGGCAAGGACGTACGAGGCGGGGAGATCTCTCCACCTGGCTGCGAAGGACGAAATGCGCAGCTTCTACTCCTGTTGGAGAAGTACGAGTAAAGCTGCACGGGTCTGAGGAAGACGACGCGACTACGCGCGAGTGAGCAGGGTTGCTAGTTCACGATTTGATGGACTACTCGACATGGGCTCGAGTTCTCGCAGGCTGCTGGATTTCGCGCTGCTGGACTGGTTCGCAACTTATGGGTTATCTCGTGAAGAAGAAACATGATGGGGTCGGGTAGCATTGTGTTGTACGTTGCTGGTTGTTTCTCTTTTGTATAGCTTGGTATTATTGGGTTGGGTTTCTTTCTTGGAGTTGAATTGGAATGTGTATGTTGTATTGGTGTAGAGTGGGCCGGCTGGGAAAGGGAAAAAGGGCCCAAAATTTGGTCCTTTAAATGGATTAAGTATAAAATCCAATTGGTTAGAATTGGACTAGGCTCTGGCCATATAAATTTAAATCATGGCCAATTGGAAATTATAGATGTAACCAAACTTAATTAATTAGGATAAGTTCGACTAATAATTAAATAAGACGAATTGATGTGGATTAATTAATAAGCTTCTTAATTTCAATGAAATAAAATAATTAACTTAATTATAAACCAAATAATTTAAAATATAAACTATTATATAACTAAACTAATTAACCAAATATTTAAGTAAAACTAAAATCCTTTTGAGACGATTTTTGAATATTCATAAAATGTACTAGTTATATGTGTAATTATATAAAAAGATATATATTATTTAAAAATTATAAAAGTAACAAATCTATTTAAAATAACTTGCAAACTATATTATATATATATTTTTAAATTTTATAAAACTAATTATTTTAAATCGTTTGAAATTGAAGAAGCTCGATGATTAATTTATAATGTGGAGGTCCAAAATTGGGTGTCAACAGATGCGTTGTTTTGTAGGTTGCTTGTTGGGTACCATGTTGTTGGTACTCACCCCTTACTTTTACACTTGTGTAGGATCCTAGCCCGGACCCTGTGATCTTCTTCAGTTTTGAGGCTTGTCAAGGATTTTGAGAGGTAGTTGTTTGTCATCCCGACGGTTCCTCTTGCTCCTTTACTTTACGCTTTATTCTATTTGAGAAACAAAGACAGAGACTTGCACTTATTTTTTAATTCCGCAATTTATGTATTTAGTGTCTTGTACACGTGACAATTAGATTTTGAGGGTTTAATAAAAAGAATAAGTTTTTCGCTTTATCTTGTTCTTGCCTTTTATTTCCGTTTTTCTTTCATTTTTATTGAGTTGAGGCTGACTTGTCTAGGTGGGAATATACATGTGTCATCACGTTTATTTTTGGGTTGTGCAACCACCCTTGCCTAAGGGGTGTCGCCAAAAAATTACATTGTATATAGAGGTCAAATTTTGATTTAAAATATATATATATACACACACACACACACACACAAGTATTGTCACATATTGATACAAGTTGAAGGTTTAGTTTATGGTTAAGGAGTTGCGAAAATTCCTTAAGATTACATGTTCAAGCCCTACTTGCCTCATATTCAAATTTTTTACTACAATCATTGACACCTTTTAATGAAAATTGAGGCTCCCCACTTGTAACACATCGGAAGTGTAAAAGTGATTGAAAGTTGAGAAGTTATAGAAAAGTTCTAGTGCACTGGTTTCACGAGTCCTTTGTACGACCACATAAAGATGTAAGACTCATGGATGCCTAGTCGTGGTTTGCCTTCAGAAATTTGATGTTTTAGTAAGTGGGATGTACCACCGACTAGTGCGGACCATAGAGAAGAAGACATGTCGTGGTTGAGTCTCATAGACTTTTGTTTCAGAACCTAGTGATTTTAGTACTTTGGGTCTAGGGGCGGTAGTGTACGGGTCGTACAACGTACTACGACTCGTGGTTGGTCAATCGTGATTCTTGATCAGAGAAATGGGGTTTTAGGAGTTTAGACCAGAGACGGACGACATGATCCATAGAGCACTGTACGAATTGTACATAGGGTCCGTAGAATTGATTCATCAGTTATTTCTCTAGTTAATTGGGTCTTTTTCTACTTTTTAATTTCTAAACTACGTCGTTTTGGGGTTATTTGGAAGACTCTAAAGGATTCCTAAGAGTTAAACCCTCCCATTCACTCTCATTCTCTCAAAACCCTCAAGTCTTTTTCTCCAAGTGTTTCTCTCAAAACCCTCAAGGTGATTCAAAGATTCATATATAGAGCTTAAAGTCTTCCAGATTTCAAACTATGATTTCATCAAGGTATGTGGGAAATTCATCAATGGGTTCCTCTTCACCCATTAAGTCCCAAAGAAACCTAAATTTATACTTATGATTCCAACACAATTCCTAGGGTTTTCATAGGTGCAATTAAAGTAAAGTTTTCTCTCCGTGAATAATCTTATTATGCATGATTTGATCATATTTTAATATTTTCAATGATGTTTTCATGAACCTATGTCATATGAGTATTTTATAATATGATTCAAAGCTATGTTGATATGCATGTTTGATGTTATGAAATGATTTATGAATCAATGATGATTTAGATTAAGTATCAATTTGTTTTATGAAAATTAGTGCTTCTGAATGAAGTACCACCTATGATGAAAAAATGATATGATTTGGCCACTTTCGATTGAAGTGCCTTTTTACTATGAAAAAATTATCATGATTTAGATGCTTTCGATTAAAGTGTCTCTTATGAATATGTTGTGAAATCATGATTTTAAATGAGCTATTTTTATGAGATTTTATGAATGATTTGGTATATTACTAGATTCTTATCATTTAAAGATTATGAATATGATTGTGCTTATGCATGTTTTCCGCTGGGGTTTACTTAGCATTGAGTTGGACTAGTGGCAATTCCCAAAACTATGTGCCCCTGTAGGTATATCAGAATTGGAAAATAGCTAGTGGATCCACTTTAGCTCATGATTATGGTACCTATCTTGGCAATTAAAATATTCTCTTTTTGGTGTGAGAGTAGTACACTGAAATCTATATTATATTATAGCTCACATGGTTTATGTCGGTTAACGGTATCTCCCACAAAGTTTTATGACTTCTTCAAAAACTTATGTTATGATTTTGATTTAAAGAATAATGCATGACCTTGTAATATTTTTTTATGAAATTATATAATTAGATTTATGTTGTATTTACTTGGTCATTCCATTATCATTTTTTCAGGCTTACCATGCTATCTTGTTATACTTATGCATCCTTCCCCATATTCAGTACATTCTGAGTACTGACTGTATACATCTCTTGTACATATATTGTTTTATAATATAGGTTCTGACCCACATCACTCAGGCTGCGGTTAGTATTGGATCCATTCAGCTTTGCTTAGATTGGTGAGTTATCATGGAACGAGGGCATGCCACATATATTTCCTTTTATGTCATTCAAACTTACTTTCATTTTCAGATTGTTCAAGTAAGACATGGCTTGTCCTAGTTACTATTATGTAGTAGAGGTTGGTTGTTAGACATAGTATGTTCTGCACTTATGATCTTTGTACTCTGATTTTGGTATCATATTGAGTTGAACTTTTAAGACTTATATTTCGCTTTCATGATTCTTTCAGTCATGTTGTTATCTTAGTGTCATGATATGCCATGCGATTTGTTTAGAGTCTTTCGGGATTCTATTCCCCATGTCATATCTAGGGATAGTCTTGAGTTGTCACAAACTTGGTATTCAAAGCATCCGGTTCAAGTGTCTTAGGGTGTCTAACATATCACGTTTAGTCAAGTCTTGTTCATAAGTGTGAAGCGCTCTATATTTATGGATATGAGGCTACGTTTAAGAAACTTCACTTCTGGCATACTCCTAAAGTCCTGCAAGAAACTTAAATGTGGAACTAGAAGCTCCACAAGCTCTGATTGGCCCTTTGGCCGAGAAAGTCACTCATGTGGAATTTAGGGCTACTTTCCAAGTACTTGCCCAAGCTATATGTCTGCTCAAGCTAATCGTAAAATTGTATCTTCCGT
Organism: Solanum acaule; assembly: GCA_036250505.1. Taxonomy (NCBI): domain Eukaryota; kingdom Viridiplantae; phylum Streptophyta; class Magnoliopsida; order Solanales; family Solanaceae; genus Solanum; species Solanum acaule. Next base: position 5,478 of record JAJOOR010039328.1, on the reverse strand, counting down.
GAACCGAAATGTGGGAACGACTATGACAAGGATTCAAGACTTCACTCGGGTGAATCCTCTAAAATTCCATGGTTCTAAGATGGATGAGGATCCACAAGAGTTTGTTGAGGGGATTCAAAAGATTGTTGATATTATGGATATGGTGCTGGTTGAGAAAGGGGACTTGGCCGCTTATCAATTGAAAGTGATTGCTTAAGTGTGGTTCAACCAATGGAAGGAAGAAAGGGGTATTGATGCGGGTCCTTTGGATTGAGACAAGTTCAAGGGAGCTTTTCTAGATCAATTCTCCCATCTTGAGATAAGAGAGGCTAAGATGAAATAGTTCATTAACTTAAGGCAAAACAATATGAGTGTGAAGGAATATACTTTGAAACTTACTCAACTCTCCAAGTGTAATGACCCTCCTGGTCATTTCTGTGTCTTGCCTTCTGTGTGTCGTTTAGAGCGTTCCTGTAGCGACCCCAAGTCATTTATGACTTGCTGGGACTGACAATTCAGTCACCTAGTCGTTTGTTTGGTTTTGGTGCGAGTTTTAGTGTTTTGGAGCTTATGAACCTTAAATGATCATTTTCGATCAAAAGTTCAAGAAGATGACATCGGAATCCATTTCTAACAATTTCATCAGCTTTGAACGAGTCATTTTAGACTAGAAGCATGGTCGGCATGACTCTCGAGATTTTCAGTGTGAGTCGGTGCGATTATGCGTTTTAACTTTAAGTTTAAGCCTAAGTTTGACTTTGGTCAACATTCTGAGTAAACGCGCTCGAATGAGAATTCCATCAGCGTGGTTAGCTCCGGAATGTCAAGTTTGGTCTAGATTGACCTTTCTTTTGTGTCTCGAGGTTTTCGATATTTTTGGAGCCCTTTTGTGGTTTTTGACTTAAGATGACATTTGGGTGTGGGACCCACTTTTTATCGAGATGACCTTGTATGGAGGTTTTGACTGTTCCATTGAGTCTGGAATATCAATTTTGGTATGTTTGCATATGTCGTTTGCGTGCACGGGGTTCCGAACGAGTTCGGAGCGCTCCGTCGGAGTTTTTAAGTTTCCAAATTATGCTGAAAATCTGGTGCATTAGTGCAGAAAATTCACCATTTTTCTAAAACTTTAAAAGGGCTTGACTCTCTCATTTCAAGTCCAAATTCAGTGATTCAAAGGTTCATCTTGTGGGGTTTTTCACAAGGAACGCGTTGGTGAGCTCAGAAATTGATTTGGGGTCCCCGTTTGAGGTAATTTTCGTAATATACCTTCTGCCACGACCCCTTTTTGTGAGCTTTATTTTGGAATTTTTGAGACATGTTTTCTTAGCCATTTTAAGTCTGATTTCAATGATTATTGAGGCTATCTTGAGTGGTTTTTCGAGGAGAGCGTTGTGGTGTTGTCGTAATCCACTGTAGATTTTCTATTTCTGGTAAATTTACTGATTCAGTTGCTGTCGTATTTCTAGTTCTTGAAGAAAATTTGGATTTTGGTTGCATGTTGATATTGTGTTGTTCCCGAGCCCCGAATTGTGTCCCATTTTGGGACATGAGCTGGGGGAACTGGTTAAGACCTACTTTTGGGGTTAATTCCAGAATTTCCAGCGCGAGTCCCACTTTCCCCGTTTTGACCCCGAAATTGACCCGTCTTCGTTTGTTGTGATTTGGATCCTAAACGACCGTAATAATGTTGTGACTCTATTTTTGATAGCGGGACAGTGTTTCGAGGACGTTCGAAAAGGGAAAGCTCCGGAGAAGTGATTTTGGAGCGCGTGTGATCGGCCTACAGGTAGGCTACGGTTTCCCTCTCTTAGATTGAGCTCGAAAGTGTGAATGCATGTTGATTAGTTGGGATATAGGTTGGTAGTTATTGAATCATGCATAGATGTTTAGAAATCATATTTCGGCCTCTTTTGGGAATTGTCGGGTAACTATTAACATGCTATGTGCTACTAATTGACCCTCCTTGATATGTGGAGTGCTTGAATGTTTGATTACTATTTATGTGAAGCATGTTGGGCCTTAGTTTAGGTTTGACTAGGGCTTGCCTTAGAAATACATGATTCGGATCCGATAGGCCTTAGTTTTTCCCCGACTTCGCTTGGCCGGCTTAGATCCCTGTAGACTGGTGTAGCAGATTTGAGTCTGATAGTTTGGGCCTTAGCTAGGCGATACGCTTGCTCCGACTATAGTTATCCTTATTTTCCCCGATGTTTCGGCTTCACGAGTTACGTCGGCGACACTAATTCTGCTTCGTGATTTGAATTTGATTTTCGATTCGATTCCAACGACTTACATTGATTGGCTAAGTATGGACAGCGTTCCACGGACATGTATGAGCGTGGATCGATTAGGACTCTTTCAATAGCTACATTGACACCTTTATAGAGCATCCGATTTAAGGTCCGATCTCTATTGCCCAGATACTTATACAGAGCATCCTGTTTAAGGTCCGACCTCTATTGCCCAGATACTTATATGGAGCATCCGGTTTAAGGTCCGGCCTCTATTGCCCAGATACTTATATGGAGCATCCGATTTAAGGTCCGACCTCTATTGCCCAAATACTTATATAGAGCATCCGGTTAGAGTTCCGGCCTCAGATACTTCATACTTGTGATTGGTTACTTGGGTATTTTTAGTGAGCATTCGGTTCGAGGTCCGGCCTCCGTATTGTCAGATTCTACTAATTAGGGTTGAGGTTCTGGTTCGATGTTCTCCGTTCTTGGGTTCTTATATGCAATTCTCTTTAGATATAGTTATTATGTGTACTCGTCGAGCTTATGGGGGTCCATTCGGGTTTTTATTTAACTTGCGCACGAGTGTACCTTCTGGGCTTATGGGGGTCCAGCTAGGTATAGTTAGCTTATAAATTACTTTAGTTAGTTCTTTCTATACTCGTGTGCATTCCATTGTTAGTTAGATTTCTGTTCTTGACCTCTGTTTGTGTTATCCCTTCTTTTCATATTGCCTTTACTTTTCAATTTCAGTCAGTCTATGATGCCTACTGGGTACCTGTTGTTTTGGTACTTATGCTACGCTCCGCATCTGTTTCATGATGCAGGTCCGAGCAACAGTGGCCAGCGTTGATCCAGTTTGGAGTAGTCTGATCTGGAGATGGGGGTGAGCACACGGCGTTTTGTACTATTTCAGTCTCCATCTGTGTATATAGACTTGTCTTTTACCTTTTGAGACAGTCCAGTCTCTGTGGTCCACTTTTGGGACTTGTACTCGTTTTGTTAGTAGCTCTGTACTAGTGACTTTTAGGTTCTGGGAGGGATCTTTATTTGTATATATGTTTTGGTTTGTTTTCACCTATTTATGTTGTTATCTCAAATTTTGCTTACTCTTGTTTAGTTTCTGCCCTCAGACCCATTACTTGTTGTTCGGGATTACGGGTTGGCTTACCTACTGGTGGGTTATAGTAGGTGTCATCATGATTTGAGGAATCGGGTCGTGACACCAAGTATGCTCCAACTATGGTGGTCGACTCTTAATGCTCGGATGAGCAAGTTTGTTTCCAATGTCTCGAAAAATGATGGTAAAAGAATATAGAACCTTCATGTTGATTAAAAAGATGGATATTTCTAGGTTGATGATGCATACTCAACAAATTGAGGGAGAAAAGTTAAAGGTGAGATTTAGAGAGACTAAGAGAACTCGGACCGATAGTGTTGACTACTCTCACTAAAGACCCAATGGTGATGTTCGTTCTTAGTTTCGACAAAGGTATTCAGGCCTGACTACATCTTATGTTAGTGCTTTGGTGCCTAGGTTTAACAAGGATATGATTTCTAATTCTAAGTCTCACAACAATGCTTCTAGTGTGTGTTCTATCCCTATATGTCATAAATGTGGGACTACTTAGCTGGTTTTGGTGCATGCATTGGTTATGGTAAGACTGGTCATAGATTAGGGGATTGCCCTTCGGTTGCTAACAAGGGTGGAAATGGTCATCGACGGATTCAAGCTACTTCTTTAGGTCGACTTACTCTGTAGGGTGCTTCTTCTAGTTCTGGTGGTGGACAACGCCAAAATAGGTTCTATACGCTTCAAACTTGGTATGAATGATTAAGAGGTTTACCCAATGTTGTCACTGGTTTATTACGAGTCTTCCAGATGTTTATGTCTTATTATATCTAGGAGCTACATTGTCTTTTTTGACTTATTATGTTGATATGAAGTTTGATGCCAGTCCCAAAATCTTATTAGAACCTTTCTCAATCTCTACTCATGTTAATGATTTTATTATCGGTTAACAGGTCTATAGAAATCGTCCAGTCTCAGTTTTTTAGAAAATCATCTCAACTGATTTAGTAGAATTAGATATGCTTGATTTTGATGTTATTCTTGGTACGAATTAACTTCATACTTGTTATGCCTTTATTGATTGTAAAACCTGAGTGGTTAAGTTTCAATTTTCGAATGAACCAGTAATATAATGGTAGGATAGTAACTCGGCTCCTAGAGGTTAGTTTATCTCGTGCCTTAAAACTTAGAAAAATGATTTCTAAGGGTTTCATCTATCATTTAGTACGAGTTAGGGATACAGATTCCAAAACTCCTACTCTTGAGTCAGTTCCTGTTGTGAATGAGTTTCTGAAAGTGTTTTTTGATGATCTTCTTGGTGTTCCTCCCGAAAGAGAAATTGACTCTGAAATCGACCTTCTTCCAGATCCCCAACCTATGTAATGACCGAGTTTCGTCGTTATAGAAAAGTCAACGGGGAAAATTTTGGGTCGAAAAACTTTTTCGTAGTAACTTAGAATTTTCCAACCTAGTCCAGATTTGGGCGAAATTAGAGTCATTAAGGTGTAGGGAAATCTGGTAACAATTGGGTGATTTATTTATAATTTTGATTACATAAGGGGATAGATAACTCGTTAAGGAATCCGTACGATTTTACAGAATTGAATTCGGGAGAGTAAAACTCCCGGAATCGATCTTAGCGTGAAGGGGATTTTCTGAGTGTCGTTGGTTAGAGGTGTGTTGTGAAATAGGGGTCTTGGAATTATTAAGATAGCTCACTGTTTCGTGCAAGCCACTATAGCGGGGTGAGGACCGCTGTGGCGGGCCAGACGCGACTTAAAGTCATAAATAAACCCCTAAACGACTTTATTTTGCACTTTTCAATTTTTAGAGCTAAGGAACGAACCCCAGGCAACTCTTGACAGTTTTCCACCATTCTTGAGGCTAAAGGTAAGCTTTTCACTCCCCCAATCTATTTTTCAATCTGTAGAACATAATAGAATGGATAATTATCGATGGGGGAGGGTTTTGATCTAGATTATACGGTGAAAACATCCCTATTTTGGATACTTGGGATCATGGGTATGATCTAGGGTTCATAAAATTGTTAGCAATTCGGGTAATTAGTGATTGTTTATTGATTCCCGTATTATATTGATTGTTTGTAGACCAAAAACAAACGGAACGAATCCAGGAAGGGAAGGATCAAGTTTCTTAGAGTTTCAAGTTTGTTTCGAGGTAGGTAATGGT
>JAJOOR010039327.1:0-20294 GCA_036250505.1 Solanum acaule | reverse complement strand
TATTGCTTATGGTCATTTTAATTGCTTCCGCGACCAAGGATGTGTAATGATACGCTATGAGGCTTGTTTGGGGTTCCTTCGGGTTCCCCATTCGCCGGTCACGTCTAGACCCTAGGCTTGGGTCGTGACACAAGCTGTGACTAACCAGGTTGGGCAACAAAGAGGGGCTCGACAAGAAGAGGATGATACTTCGAGGGTTTGTGAGTTCTTGAGGATGAATCCTCCAAGCTTTACTAGTTCAAGCACTACTGAGGATCCAAAATTTTTTATTGAGGAACTGCAAAACGTGTTTGAGGTTATGCACGTTGCTGATGCTGAGCGAGTAGAACTAGCTTCAGATTAACTGAAGAGTGTTGTTAGGACTTGGTTTGACTAGTGAAAAAAGAGTAGGGTTGAGGATGGACCTATTTTGAGTTGGGCTATGTTCGAGAGTGCTTTCTTGGGGCGTTTCTTTCCCCGGGAACTGAGAGAAGCCAAGGCACGAGAATTCCTTACCCTTAAGTAGGATTGTTCATGAGTATAGTTTGAAGTTCACCCAACTTTCCCGCTATGCTCCGGAGATGGTTGCGGATATGAGGAGCCGGATGAGTCTATTTTTTGATGGGTTGTCCCGTCTGTCAAGCAAAGAGGGCAAGACAACTATGCTAATAGGGGACATGGATATAGCAAGGTTGATGGTTTATGTGCAGCAGGTTGAGGAAGAGAAGCTGAGGGATAGTGAAGAGTTTAGGAACAATAAAGTTAAGACAGGGAATGAGTCCAGGTAGCAAATGAGTAATGTGAACCGTCTTTCCTTTCAGCAAAAGCAAAAGGGACCTGCTCCATCATCTGCTAGTGCACCTGCACCCAGAAACAAATGTGAGTATAATAGTCAGAATGCGCAGAACTTCAGAGCTAGACCAGCGCAGTCTCAGGGTAGTTTGGCACAAGGAGGTAACTGGGCTCCTGCATGTGCTTAGTGTGGTAGGAACCACCTGGGTAAGTGTCGTGATGGCTCCATTGGTTGTTTCAAGTGTGGTCAAGAAAGTCACTTCATGAAAGAGTGCCCTAAGAACCGACAAGGTAATGGGGGTCAGGGCAATACAGTCCAATCTTCCTCAGTTGCTCCACCAGATAGAGCTACATCTAGAGTAGCTACTTCAGGGGCAGGAGGAGGAGCAAACCGCCTATATGCGATCACGAGTCGTCAAGAGCAAGAGAATTCTCCAAATGTTGTCACTAGTATGATCAAAGTCTTTACTCTTAATGTTTATGTTTTGCTAGACCCAGGAGCGAGTTTATCTTTTGTGACTCCTTATGTTGATGAAATTTGATGTTCTTCCTGAGAAACCACTACAACAATAAAGGGATATAGCGGCAATTAAAAATGGCATTAGCGGCCATAACTATGGCCGTTATAGCCATTACCAGCCAATGCCCTTTGGCCGTTGTATCAGGGGTCGGCAAAGGCTTTTGTGGCCATTTGGACAAAAGCTGGTAAAGTCAAGGTCTTTTGCCGCTAAAACTCATTTGATTTAGTGGCAATTGGTTGTGGCAATTAAAAAGGCTGCTAAATCCAATCCAAAGCAGTTAGTTATTCTCATGTAGCGTCCATTTTTATAGCCAGTAAAACCAACTAAATTGCCGTTAAAACACATTTGTTCTAGCGGCAATTGCTTGCGGCAAATTAGATGGCTGTTAAATCCAATAAAAACAGTTAGTTATACTTGTGTAGTGTCCATTTTTATAGCCGGTATTTCCTACTAAATTGTCGCTAAAACGCATTAGTTCTAGTGGCAATTAAAATAGTTGCTAAATCAAATTTAAAACGACAATCATGTTCATGTAGTGTCCATTTTTATAGCTGGTAAATTAGATAAAATTGCCGCTAAAAGTTCATATCTTTAACGACAATAGTTTGGTGGCAATTATAAAGGCTAGAATATCCTTTTGAAACCATCTTAATTTCCCCCATTTAGCATCCAATATTTTTTTCTAGAAAATTCACTTAGTTTGACGCTAAAATTCACAAATATTAACGACCAATTGGTTAGCCATAATTAATAATGACCACACATCCATTGATAAAATTATCTAGTTCGCACTTCTACCGATAAATCCAACAAAATTCTAATCAAAAGAGAGCCTATTGGATGTGATGATGTTTGTCAAATGCTAAAAAATATATAATATAATTCATAGAACATAATATATCTCATCAAATCTAAACAAAATGAAGTATTAATCCAAACTATAGTATCATAACTTTAAAACTAAGCTTATATTAACAAAATATCTAGTATCATTATATAACAAATCCAATAAAGTAGTCTTCAAAGAATTTCCACAATGGTTCGCCATATTGAAATATTTCATAGGAATAATTTTTGAAAATCATACCACATGACCTGAAATAATAAAATAAATGTGTCAAAAGATGAAATTCAATTGATTAAAACATCACAAGATAAGACAAGTTCTCATACTCTAACAAAATATTTACTAGACCAAATGTTACATAAAAAAAGCTATGTGCAAATACCAATGACCCTAGTATGCAAAAGACAGTTCAGTATGAAGACATTCACAACCTAGACAACAAACAAAGAAAAATCAAAAACACATTCATAGCCTGAGCAACAAACCCTGAAAGAAAGGAAGCACATTAACAGCCTGAGTAGCAACCTAAGAAAAATAGTTCAGAGGACAAAAACAATGAGGGGAATTCCACCTGAAGCAATCCGCCCAGATGTGGCTTGCTGAATGTACAATACATAAACCCTATGCTTAAACTAGCAAACATCTTTCAAGAAAAAGAATGATAAAACTTACCAAACTGGATGTACAATACATATACATACACACACACACATTAATTTATGTCTCAAAACCCCTGTTCAATAGGGGCTGAGAACTGATCAAATTTACATCAGTATTGAACACTCAAAACCTATTTAAGGTATACAAAAATCCCACCAATACAAACAGGCAGCAGGCGGCCAGAGAATGATAGCAACAGAAAGTTCATATGTTAGTGGAGAAAATCAGTGCACAAAGTAGCTTCAGTAATTAGACCATTAATATGCAACTATACCAACAAAACATATGGTTAAAACTAACTACACTTCAAGGGCTGCAATTATACCAACAAAACCTATAGATGCAACTATACCAACAAAACCAATATAAACAGGCAGCAGGCTAGAGAATAATTGCAACAGAAAGAGGTGTGCTCTATGTTGTTTGGTAACTTTGGTATATGGCAATTTGGGGTTAATTTCTTCTCTGCTTGTATGTTTTTGCTCGTCATAGCTTCTCTCTTGTGAATACTACTTCAAGTTGTACAAATCATGATTGTCTTATCAGGTAAGACTAACAATTGGACAACGAAGGAACTAGAGCAAACTGCTTAAGCAGAAGATACAGTGCTGTTATGTAAGTCCCTCATCCTTGTGCATGCTACTTTATACTTTATAGGAGAACAAAAATAAGCAGGTAATTTGATCCAGATCTTTCAAGTTCAGCAATTGTTCTGAAAAGAAACCTTTTCAATTGTTTTGTTAATGGTAGTTATCTTTTATTCAATGTATTCTTATCGAAAAAAAGAATGTAAAAATGTTGTTTCGTTGAAGAAGGCTTTTGTTCTCAAGAAGTAAATATATTCATTGGATGATTAGATGACTAGTTCGAGTAATCAACCAACTAATATTCAGCTATACCAACAGAAGCTATAGATAAAACTAACTACATTTCAAGGGCTAGCAACAATGTACATGAATCTAGGATAAAATTCAAGGGCTGGCAAAGCATCGGCAAGAGCTATCCTAATTGGAAAATCAATATCAATGATATGTAGATAGTCAAAAGTCCCACCAATACAAACTTGCAGCAGGACAGAGAATGATAGAAACAGAAAGTTAATACATTTGAGGAGAAAATCAGTTCACAAAGTAGCTTCAGACCACTAATATGCAATTATACCAACAAAACCTACATATAAAACTAACTACACTTCAAGGGCTGCAACTACACACACAATTCTTTTATCTCCTGCAACTAACTACACCTTCTTCATTTTGTTTCGCCTTCAATTCTTTTATCTCCTGTTCTAACCTTTTTAACAATTTCATTAGATGAATCCTCTTCATCAATGTTCTCTAAGAAAGATCTACTACCCCATAGAGCAGAAGGAGTTACAAGTCCTAAACCACAAACATACCAACTTCTTTCATTTCCTAATACTTGGGAATACACATCACCTTTCCAAGCAACGCGGTGAGGAGGTTGGTCAGTAGATCCCTCAATATTGCTCATTTATCATGTCCAGACCAAAGAAAATAAATTAAATCCAATTTGGAATTCATCTGTTCACTTTTTCTATTTTTCCCTTAATTTTTTCCAATGTAGAAAATAAAAGAAAGAAGAAATCTTACAATTGCTTTGGCTGAATCATCATCCAATGGTCTACCATCCACACGTTTCTTATGAGTTAATAAGAATAAATCTGCTCGTGTAGGCTCTATACCATTTGAAGTCTAATACAATCAAAATTGATGTCATTTATGCTTGTCAAGAAGAGTTAAATTATTATAGTTTTTAATTTCAATAGGTTTACCTGCTCATTCATCAAGGTAGCAATACTTTTGGATCCTCCCGTGTGAGGCATCTTTTGGTTGGTCCTATTATTTCTATTTGCTTGGGTACGTCTCTGTCATTGAAAGATTAAAACGATATCTTATGATTTATAAATATAAATTGAGCATAACAAAAATCTAAGCACTATGAAAATTAGCAACTTGGAGAATGCTGTAAATATTTGTTGATACCTTAGCTTTGTCGGAAAGCCAATAAGAGCCAAGACCACTCCATTGATCTCTCGGTATACGACTTGGTCTATTTTTTAGCAAAGCGTCTTTAGTCTTATACTTAAGAATATGGTCACCTTATAATTGACACTTGTAATCTTTCCATTTCTTTCCTAGTAACTTTAAGACAAAGGCTTCTCCGCATTTTAGGATAGAGAACTTCTTCTGAAAAAATGAAGCCCACATTTAGAAAAGAGCATCATGTATAATAGACCTTGCTCACCTCATAATAAGGAATAAGACATACCCTCACAAAATTAAGCAATTTCTTCTTTTCCTCATTGTCGAAATTTCTCCAATCATCTACATGTAGAGGTGTTAATTCTAGAGTTCTTGCAATAATTCCTAGAAAGCTAGAAAGCTTTCGATCCTCTTTTCCAATAGCCTAATTACGACTATTAAACGACACTTCAATTATTTTTCCCGGAGGAAGTTTCCAAATATCTTTTAGTAAAGTAGGTCCACACACCTTTCTTGCCACCAAATTACCTAGAAGAAAAAATATTTGAAGGACATCAAATGATAAAAACTTATATGGTTAAACAATTGAGAGATGCTTCACAATATGTTAAATAATAGTATCACGACAAAACAATAGCAAACAAAATAATATAAATTACATGTTGCCTACCTGATGTATCTTTTTCTAATTATGTCTTACTCAAATGTTTACTCTGCTGCAATTCTGGAGTACTAAACAGTACAAATTTCTGAACTAGCCAGTAAGGCGAGAAAAATCTTAAAGTGAAGAAAATCACCCCAGTATATGTAATAGCAACTAGCCATTCATGGAGACGAAAAACTTGATACACTTATCTAAGAGAATATTGCTTGTTGTGGTGTCACTACTCGCATACACAAGTCCTTCATAAATAAAACCACCAAGGAGTGAAAGTTTCCAGTTTTACCTTGGATGTATATTGACTAATGACAAAATTCTAGAAGAAGTTCTAGTTAAGCTGAAATCTTTATTATAGTACTAACATATTGTGTCTACCATTTATTGTTATAAAGGAATCATCAAGTTAAAGCTTGCAAAGTAAAGATTATTTTAAGAAGGGTTGCTCCAGATATTCATGTTCGAGAAGAAATTACAAAACCTACATGCGATTTTGTAGCTCCTATTTTCAGATCTAAGCATTTTATAGTTTAAGTATTCAGAGCTTCTGATTGTAATACACTCAAGGCTTACGTAGATGGCTGATGTGGGGCTACAGACTGACCAGATTTTGACCTGATTGCATGGTATTTAGTAGGAACCTGAGACGATTGAGCACCTTTTCTTTAAGTCCCAATTTACTTCTACCATTTGGTCTTGACTTCTATGATTCCTAAGGGCATACCGAATGTCTATGGACTGATCTGCTGAGGTTAGTTGTGATATAAAAAATGCTAGAAGAAGTTCTAGTTAGGTGGAAATATTAATTATACTACTAATAGATTGTATCTACTATGTATGGTTAGAAAGGAACCATCAAGGGAAAGTTTGCATAGTTTACGATATTCTAAGAAAGGTTGCTCAAGATATTCTCATATAAGGAGAAATTACAAAAACAACATATGATTTTGTAGTTCCTACTTACAGATTTAAGCTTTTGACTGTACCAGTATTCAAAGCTTCAAAATATAATACACTTAAGGCTTACGTAGGCAGCTGAAATGAAGTGTACAAACTAACCAGATTGTGTGTTATGTAGAAGGAACCTGAGAGGATTAAACGCCTTTTCATTAAGTGTTGATTCACTGCTATTGTTTGGTCTCAAGTTATATAATGCCTAAGTGTGTGTCAAATATCTATAGGCTGGTATGCTAAGGTTAGTTGGGCTATACAAAATGATACAAGAATTTCTAGTTAAGCTGACATCTTCATTATATTACAAGCAGATTCTATCTACTATTTATGGTTAGAAAGGAGCCATCTAGGTAAAGCTTGCACAGTTAAGAAAGTTCGAAGAAGGGTTACTGGAGATATTTATGTTTGAGGTAGCTCCTACTTACATATTTAAGCTTAAGACAGTTCATGTATTCAGAGCTTCTAATCGTAATGCACCTAAGGTTTATGTAGATGGCTGAAATGAGGCGAACAAACTGATTTGATTGTGACCTGATTGTGTGTTATGCTATGTAGCAACAACTTGACACAATTGAGCACCTTCTCTTTAAGTGTCGATTTACTGCTATCTTTTGGTCTAGAATAATCAGTCGGAAGAAGGGAGTCGAACAGAGAACCTGCAAGTGCAAAGATGCATAGCACGACTATATCATTTAGAATCTGCTGGTCCAGAAAATTTATCAGGCTGGAATAACACCTTTTTGAAGCGGATACTGGTGGATTACATGTTGCAGATGCACATTATATGTAATCCTCTTTAAATCTTTTCTAGAGGGGCATCAAACTCTACATTTACTTTCATATCAAATAGGAGAACCAATGTGTATCTCTAAGATGCCTAAGGGTGTGTTGAATGTCTATGGGATGATCTGTTGAGGTTAGTTGGGCTATACAAAATGCTAGAAATAGTTCTAGTTAAGCTGCAATCTTCATGATATTACAAGTAGAGACCGTATTGTACCATTTCCGTCAATCACAAGAGCACCATGACTGATTTAGTTGAGTTAGACATGGTTGATTTTGATGTCATTCTGGGTATGGAATGGTTTCATGCCTGTTATGCCTCCATTGATTATAGAACTCGAGTTATTAAGTTCCAGTTTCCTAATGAGACAGTTATAGAGTGGAGTAGCAGTTCAGCAATGCCTAAGGGTCGTTTCATTTCGTACCTTAAGGCAAGAAATTTAGTTTCCAAGGGTTGTGTCTATCACTTAGTCTGAGTTAATGACTCTAGTGTTGAGACACCTCCTATTGAGTCAGTTCCAGTTGTGAGTGAGTTTCCAGAAGTCTTTCCTGATGATCTACTCGGAGTCCCTCCTGAGAGAGAGATAGACTTCGGTATAGATATTCTTCCTGATACTCGTCCGATATCAATTCCTCCATATAGAATGGCTCCAGCAGAGTTGAAAGAGCTAAAAGAATAGTTGAAAGATCTCATTGATAAGGGTTTTATTCGACCAAGTGTCTCACCTTGAGGCGCTCCGGTCTTATTTGTGAGAAAGAAAGATGGTTCCTTAGAATGCGTATAGCCTACCGCTAGTTGAACAAGGTTACCATCAAGAATAAGTATCCTCTTCCGAGAATTGATGATCTTTTCGATTAGCTTCAGGGTTCTACTTGGTTCTCTAAGATAGACCTCAGATCAGACTACCATCAGTTAAGAGTAATGGAATGTGATATTCCAAAGATAGCATTCAGGACCCGTTATGGTCATTATGAGTTCCTAGTTACGTCCTTTGGTTTGACCAATGCACCTGCCGCATTCATGGACCTTATGAACAAAGTATTCAAGCCTTATTTAGATATTTTTGTCATCGTATTCATTGATGGCATACTAATCTATTCGAGGAATGAGGAAGATCATGCTAGCCATCTCAGAATAGTTCTCCAAACTCTAAAGGATAGGGAGTTGAATGCTAAGTTCTCGAAATGTGAGTTTTGGCTCGAGTCTGTGGCATTCTTAGGCCACATTATTTCTGGTGATGGAATTAGAGTTGATACTCAGAAAATAGAGGCACTATAGAATTGGCCTAGACCCACATCTCCAACTGATATTAGGAGTTTCTTGGGGTTGGCTGAATATTATAGAAGGTTCGTAAAGGGGTTCTCATCTATTTCTTCCCTTTTGACCAATTTAACTTAGAAAACAGTGAAGTTTCAATGGTCTGAAGCTTGTGAGAAAAGCTTTCAGGAATTGAAAAAGAGGTTGACTACTTCCCTAGTATTGACCTTACCAGTATTCATGAGTTGAGTAAAGCTAAGGTAAGTGTTCTTTTCAGATTTCCTTTCAAGGTTATGTCATGTTTAGTTTTCCCCTCGTACATTCAATGTACTGATTCCATTTGGCCTGCATCTTTTAATGATGCAGATACAGGTAACCATGATCAACATCTAGCACATCGTTAATCCAGTTGAACACTCAGAGTTAGTTGGTGAGCCTCATTGCTTTCGGAGGATTCCCTTTTATTGCTTTGTTAGTCAGTTGTTAGGATGATCGGGGGTCTTGTCCCGACATCCCTGTTGGTATTTAGAGGCTTTATAGACAGTTAGATATGAGTCCTTTATTCTTGTATTTCACATGTTTTGCTATAAGACTTGAGTTGTCACTTTGGCTAATTTGAATGTTTATCCTTAAATGTTCTAAGTTTATTTTAGACAATTGTTTTAAAGTGCTTTTGAATCCTTATATTAATGCTAAGTCTTCCGCTATAAGTTAAGCCAGGTCAAGGGTTCGCTTAGGGCCATCAATGGTTCTCGAGTGCCAGTCCCGCCCAGGGTATAGGCTCGGGGGGTGACATTTTTGAACTTCACCGGATTCAAATAATTTCTCTAACTTTTTGGTTTGGTAATCATGGAGTAAGTCTTTACGCTTGAAAGATCCTCCAACAACATTCAACACATTACTAACATGATAAAAAAAGTCTTCAACATCCAAATGTTTTTTAGCAATAGCCACAAGTGTTAGTTGCAATTGATGAGCAAAACAATGAATGTAATATGCCGATGGAGTCAACTTTCATAATCAAAGTTTTGAGCCCATTTATATCTCATTTCATATTACTAAGCCTATCATAACCTTGTCCACGTATTTTGGATGGACTTAGTGAGTGAATGGAAAGCAAAGAATAAATCGCTTTCTTCAATGAACATGTCGATGTATCACTAACATGGATAGGACCGATGAATCGTTCAACTACTTCACAATTCTTATTAACAAAACGCAAAACAAGAGCCATTTGTTCTTTGTGAGAGATTTCTTTTGACTCATCAACTAGTATACCAAAGTAATCTCCATTCAAGTCCCCAATAATTTCTTTCAATGTTTATTTTGCACAAGCATTGGCAATATCTTTTTGAATCATAGGACAAGTCAAAGTATCATTTTGTGGGGCATTTTCTAATATCACTTTTCCCACATCCGGATGTTTGTCCCCATGCCATCGCAAAATTCCTAGAAAGAAGCCTTGATTAGTTGAAGATTCACTTTCATCAGGACCTCGAAAAGGTAATCCATATTGCAAAGGAAGTCTTGACACATAAATTGAGACTTTCAAACGCATTCGATACTCATTTTTAAACTTTTGAGAATGCTTGTCAAGAACAACTTGAATTGATTGATGATGATTTGACAAATCTAGCATCGTGTTGAAACATTTGTCATGAATACTATTAACATCACCAACATGTTTACGGAACCTTTCAAGTGTCCTATTCCAACTCCTAAAACCAAATTTTGTGTAAAACTCACTCGTACTTCCATGAAAAAAATCACCTTTGAATAAATAACAATATAGACAATAGACAAAATCTTTCTCCACGCTATACTCCAACCATTTAGAATATGACCTTCAAACCAACTTTTACAAAATTGGCGCATTCTTTTTCTAATTTCAGTTAGAGGATATGAATCCATGTGAGGTTGACAAGGCCCTTTTTGAACATAATGTTTCCTCACTTCATCCTTTATTCGAGGGTTATAGTGAGCAATTGGTACTTTTTTTCCTGGATCGGCTTCAAGTGAATCTAAATTAAGGTCATCTATAAAATGAGAAAGATTGACATTCGTACTAGAGCTTGCTTGAGAATGATTACATTTCGCAAGAAACTTCTCCATCTCAATTCACAAAACTAGAACACTTTCCTACAAAAATTAAAATTCAATTCAACTCACAATTAATTCAATTTTAATAGGGTAAGTCATAGTTAATTCAAATTGATATGGTTCATATCACACAATTTTTAACCAATAATGTCTTACAATGTTCATTAGAAATTTAGAATATCAAAGTAAAATCAAAACTCTTGTCTAATATGAAATCAATCATCACTCATTAAAACTTTAAAGAACTCAAGAAATAGAAATAAAAAAATCTTATAAAAATAGAATTACAAACTTACAATCTATAAAAGGTTGTGGATGGATGGAGAAAAGTGAAAACAATAGCACCCAACAACAAGCAAACCTATGAGGCTTAGCTGCTGGACGGAATGCTAAGGCGGGCAACGGGCGGTAATGACAACAAGTGACTTGGGTTCAGAATGGGGCAATGAAGACTTTGGAGAAGTTGAAACTTGGAGGAAGAAGGGTTTGGAAATAGTTGAAAAGAAAGAGAACACTTTTATTTGTGTTTAATCAAATAAAAGAAAAGTCAAAGAAGTAATAATTTAACTAATTTAATTTAAGTCAATAACAATTATTAAAAAAATGTGCCAGCTATTTTTCCTTAAAAAACGTGCTTGGAGCCTTTTTTTTTTTTCCTAAAAAGAACGTGTGTAGCAATTTCCTATGCCTGTAGCCTTATTTTTCTTAAAAAACGTGTGCAGCAATTTCTCAAAAATAATAGATGCAAATGGGATTCAAGCCTGTGATATCAACCTTAGTAAGTCACCCTCCTACCGTGGCACCACATGCCAGTTTTGTTCTCTGGGTGGCACACTATATATTTATATATATATATATAGAGAGAGAGAGAGAGAGAGTTTACGTCGAAGTTCGTGGGTGGTGTGGCACCCCCACACCCCTTAATAGATCCGCCCCTGTTTGAGATGAAAGTAGTATATATTAAATAATATATTTTTTAAAATGTATATTACATTTCAAAAGAATTACGAATAACAGAGATTCAATTAATAGTCTTATATGAAAAATAATATGTTAATTACAACATAATAGAAATAATAATATAACATTCAAAAAGTGAAATAGAGAGTATGAATAGTAGTTCTTTAAATTTGGATAACTACTATTCAACTCTCCATAATTGGAGAGTAAAGGGTAAAATAGAGAGTGTTTGGAGAGGGCATTCTCTGTTTTGCTCTCCAAATATAGAGAATGGAGAGTAAAATAGAGTAGGGTTGGAGATGGTCTTACCCTCTACTCTCCAATTATAGAGAGTTGAATAGTAGTTCTCCAAATTTGGAGAACCACTATTCATACTCTCTATTTCACTTTTTGAATATTATATTATTATTTTTATTATTTTGTAATCAATATATTATTTTCATATATAGTTATTAATAAAATCTATAATATTCATAATTATTTTTAAATGTAATATAACATTGTAAAAAATATATTATTTAATATAAACTACTTTCACCTCAAATTAATAATATTTTAAATATTTTGTATTTTTTTTGTCACTTTATGATACAATTTGATGTTATTATTAATTTTCACTATGAAACATGCACACAATTTAAATGATAAGATAAAACTTTTAATTTAAAAATACAATACATAATATAATAATTTAAATACAAGATAACAATATAATACATAACATAATAATTTCAAAAATCACAACAATAATTTAGTTATCCGGTAGGTCATTTCTAGATTTAATAATATTCAGAAAAAAATTAGTATATGATCCAGAGAAGTTATATTTGTGAATGCGGTTGTGCTTGTTGATTTCTTTTCTCAATTATTTGAAGTTGTTATTTAGAAATTTAGAACAAAATATAATTTAGTATTAAATAAAGAATTTCAAAAAATTAAAATTTTATATTACATGAAAATTATATAGGGTGATTATTTGGAAAAAAGAGGAAAAGATTTATATTATGCAATAAGAAAATAAAATAATGAAATAGAAATAATAATATAATATGGCGAAGAGAGAATAAGATTTGAAGAGTCAAATAGAGAATTGGATTGGAGTTGGTTGTCTGAAAAAATATGGAACTCACCTCTATGTTACTTTTTATTCTCTATATTTGGAGAGTAAAATCGAGAATAGACTCTCTAACCATCCTCCATTTCACTCGTTATTCACCACTTATTTGGAGAACTATTATTCAAACTCTCTATTTCACTTTTTCATTATTATTTCTAATATTTTGTAATTAACATATTATTTTCTATATAAGACCATTAATTAAATATCTAATATTAATAATTCTTTTTAAATGTTATATAATATTTAAAAAATATATTATTTAATATATATTACTTTCATCTCAAATTAATAATGTTTTGATTTTTTTTTAATTTTCGTCACTTTAATATAGTTTGATTTTATTATTAATTTTCACTATAAAAAATGCACAAAATTAAATGGTCTACTATTGTTCAAACTATTCGTGATCCACATTCCCAAAAGAAGAAATATTTCACGATGAAACAAGAATCATGCCGAAAAGATGTTGAACGTGCATTCAGAGTTTTGGAATCACATTTTGCAGTTATTGCAGGACAGTTACACAACATGATAATCGAGGATGAACGTGATCTTAATGCATGAATTCAAGATGTCGTAGAGGTTCCAACTGCAACGACATAAACGGTAGTTGATGAAAATTTCTGATTTGAACAATTTTTAGCTAGACATAAAAAATTAAAGACAAAAATAATCATTTTAAACTCCGTAATGCATTAATAGAACATTTATGAGAGCAACATAATAATCTTGAAAGTTGAGTATTTATGTAGATGCTTATGTAATTGAATTCCATTAATGATTTCACTTTTATTTGAATTGTCCATTAATTTGTATATTATATAATATTTTCCTGCAATTTATGTTATTTAGAGATTTAGAATAAAATATAATTTTATATGAAATAAAGAATTTGAAAAAATAAAACTTATATCACATTTAATTATATAAATTGATTATTTGGAAAATAAAAGAAAAAATGATTTATACTAAAATAAGAATAAAATAGAAATAATACTATAATATTGAAGATAGAGAAAAATATTATTTTTTTTAGAAAGTAAAATAGAAAATTGAGTTGAAGTTGATTGTCTGATTAAATAAAAAACTCTTTATTTAGAGAATAAAATAAAATATAAGGTTGGAGATGCCCTATACGATATAGAATGCAACAACCATCGTGTTATAAAAATTAGAGAGGGCAGAAGCACATGGATCATAATCCGCGTCACCTATCTGAAACCAAAAAATCACCGTTCATTTCTACACAATCGACGGTTCATATTCGTGCAGCCAATAATTTTTTCACTAAAATTTCAAATTTTCAATTTGTCCCTCCACTTTATTCTAATCTCTGTCTCGCTCTCTCTCTCTATATATATATACATCTCTCTTTCTCAACACAATCACCATTAACACATCAGCTTATCTCTCTCTAGACTTGAAGATCCAAAGCAATGGCAAGAACAAAGCAAACAACAAGAAAATCCACCGGAGGAAAGGCACCAAGGAAGCAGTTGGCTACCAAAGCTGCAAGGAAATCAGCGCCGACCACTGGAGGAGTGAAGAAGCCTCACCGTTTCCATCCAGGAACAGTGGCTCTTCGTGAGATCCGTAAGTATCAGAAGAGCACTGAGCTTTTGATCCGAAAGTTACCTTTTCAAAGATTGGTTAGAGAAATTGCACAGGATTTCAAGACGGATTTGAGATTCCAGAGCAGTGTTGTGGCTGCACTTCAGGAGGCTGCTGAGGTGTACTTAGTAGGTCTCTTTGAGGATACTAATTTGTGTGCAATTCATGCTAAAAGAGTTACAATTATGCCTAAGGATATGCAATTGGCTAGGCGTTTTAGGGGTGAAAGGGCTTAATGTATTACTTTTGCTGTTTTCACCTTCATGCTGAAAGTGATATGTAGTAGCCAGTTGGTTCAGTAGGTTTCTGCTTGAAATGTAATGAAAAGCTTGGAAATGAAAACCAAAAGTTCCTCTTGTTTTCAAAAATGAAACATCTAGCTAATGTATATATATGGTATTGGAGAAATCTGCTTTTGAAATCGTCCCTAACTCGTCCAGAATGATAATCTCAATGTCTACTTATACAAAAATTAGTCACATCATGTATTAGCATATTGATCTTTCAAAATGACATTGTTGTACCCAAATGTTTTTACAAAACAAGCAATCAACTGCTCTTGTATCTCTTCTTTAGCAGGAAGCTCTACATCTGCCTCTTTCTTCAAAGACGTAGCATCTTTATCTATGATCCCACAAGGTACGATATGCTTAAAGTAGTTTAAATCAGGATCCATGTTGAATGCTAGTCCATGAAATGTGATCCCAAATGAAATTCTAACTCCAATTGCGCCAATCTTTCTGTCCTCAACCCAAACCCCAGTTTCACATTTTTGTCCAGCCTATGCTTTCACACCGTACATAGATGCCAATTCAATCATGGTTAGCTCAAGCTTCTCAACATAATTTCTAGCCCCCAAACCAATATCTCTCAACGAAATAATGGGATACAAGATCGCTTGGTGAGGACCATGAAAAGTAATGTCACCTCCTCTTTGTGTATAGCAAAGTTCTGCCCCCATGGACTTGAGCTCTGACTCAGGAATGAGTAGATTATGAACTGTTTCCCTTTTGCCAACTGTATATGTCGGTGGATGTTATAGAGATAATAAGGTATCAGTAATTTTAAGAGCTTTTCTATCAGATGCCAGTTTCTCTTGCAGCTTTAGCGCCTCCACGTAATTGACAGGGCCCATCTTCCAAACTTCAAGACAACACTTCATTTGCCTGATAATCACAGAACAATCAATCATTCGTGTAAAGTGAAAAACACCGAACCTGCAAAATTAGGAAGTCCCTGTTTGTTGCAAAGCAGAAATATGATTCTAAGTTGGCATGACAATGCTAAGTTCTAAAACTCAAGATTGTTAGATGAACATAATGACAAGCTCACGATATCAGATTTGGTGGTCGGCAGTTTCTTAGGTTACAAACTTATCCCAAATGTAATACTCTACATTTTCTCAAAGTAAAGACAAAGATATGCCTTACTAGGAAATAGGTGAACTATGGCAATGATAGGATACTATAAGCAGATCATGTAAGATGCAAGCAAACTCGATAACATCTCTTTCTCCTTATCTGTTTCTTGAGAACTACAGAAAAGCTAAGTTTTTAAAGTCTCATAAACACAAAAGAGTAGTTTTGAAAAACAAATTGAGCAAAATACCTAAGTAAAGCTTCCAACTCCCTCTATTCCAAATTCACCGTCATGTCACCCTTTTAGTGAATATCCTGAAAGAACTTCCACCAAACAGAAAAAATTGTTATCCATTTAACTTTATCATTGGGGTATTTCAAAAGATGGATTATACAAGAGAACAACTACCAACTTTAGAGAAAAAGTTTGGAATCCATCTATAAATGATCAGGACTGATACTGACGTGACATAACCCTGTACAGAACATTCAGTTCCTATCTAATGCCTCGATATATTTCCCAAGTCTAACTAAAACTTTCAAGACAAGGAATGAGACTTTCAACCAAATCTTGAGAAAACTATTGTTTTCTAGACATGTTTAAGTCGACGAGATCCATTGGTACAAATAAATGATGGACTTTATGAATCATAATGCTTGTCCCTAAACTCTATTTTACAGAAATCACATTTTTATCAATAGGTTCACTGCAGTAATCCCAAGGTAGAGAAATGATTTCAATAGGAAAGGACAATAAGTGTGGAAATTGATCAAAGACGAATGTGAATCAGGAAAAGCCAGAGAACTCTTGGTTTTCTCCCAATAATATCTGATGAATAAAATAAAGATCCTTAATGGAAGTTTGATAAAATAAAGAAAACTGAAATAAGTTATGTTCCTTAGAAGCTATAGTATCGATTGATCTAACTGGGGCAGGATCTCTTTGATCCTTTTTACATAAAACCTGAAAAGCATTTGCAAATTCTCTACTCTGATCTTTCTAGGCAGATAATTTTTCTATTCCCATCAACCTAACTAACTCAAGTATATTATAATTTTTTTTTGGGACCCATCATCACAACCTTCTAAACTCTGTGGATAATATTAAATTTCATCACCCTCTTTGGATTTGATATTTGATCTGAAGAGAAAGAAAGAAAGAAAGAATGGCAGAACTTTTAAGGGTTTAGAAAATCCAAATTGAAGCACTCTATTCTGCTTCAAAGTAGTAATATTTGGTAAGTGCCAGCCAAGATTATATGTCTCAGCTAACATTTGATAGTAAGGACCACTTAATAGATATGAATGCGAAGGTAATTGCCTCTGATTAATTAACAATTAAGAATTTAATAGGGATGAGTCAAAATTTAGAAACTAACTACATCAGAATATGAAAAAGGGGAAAGAGATTGAGATCATGAGCTTAAAACCCTTGTTCTGCAAACAAACTTATTGATAAATGTAAATAAACAAGTAAAATACATGTGGGAAACATCTGGTTGATGTAATCCAAAGTATTCTGCACGAATGATTTGAGTGGGAAGGAGTAAGATCCAAACACACAACCAGAGTCTTTAATCAACTCTGAAATCCGATTGTCCTTCACAATTCCCAGTAAATCTGACTGCTAAATTCACCTCTTTGGATCTTGTTCACCAGAGTAGAAGACGAAGCAGAGCTGCAAAAGAACAAAGATGATAAGAGTAAACACTAAATTTATTATTTTATTTTAAATTGATGAATCTTAGTCCTTTAATTTAAAGTTGCCACGTTTTATTATTGTTTTGGTTAAATGAGATAAATATTGAGTACATATTAATCACTCAGTCTAATACTAGTTATCTACTATTAACTTGACATTAAGATTATACATTGATCGGTTCGGTTTGATTTTATGTATTATTGATTCGCTTTATAGATTTTTGGTTTTTAAATACGCTAAACCAATAAGATTTTTTTTAATCAATTTTTGATTTAACCAATAAGAAAATGTTTATAAAATAAATATATGACTTCTCCAATAATTTAACGCGATAAGACAATAATATAACTTTACAAATGCTCATAAATTAGAAACAATAATAACTAACATGAAATGAACTATACAAGTGTAATGCAAAGAGAAATTAAGAGGAACATAATTTTTACTTTGTATAATGTGAAACCTTGTAATCTCTAATGAAAAATATAGCTCCATGAGTCAACCCTCAGCGTGGGGATCTTTCTGGAAATCAAAATTGGTTTTGTTGTCCGGGCCGTGTCTCAGTCCCAATGTAGCTAATCATTCAAAAAGACCACCCCGACTCCTCCACCAGAGAATTCCGGTCTGGAGCTCATTCCCGATGCGCGAATCGCGGGAACTAGGAAGGTTGTCAGACAACTCTTGAACTCAAAGTCAATATAAAGTGTGAATTGAAGGCTAAAGGGCAAAAATAGTAACTAGTAAGGTATTGAGATTAATATTTAAATATTTATGTACGGGTAAAGTAGTAATTATTATAATCTTAATGGATTATATCGGTTTACCCAATAGCTCAATATTAAAAACAAATATCGAATTGATAACCTGATAGTTTTTTTAAAAAAAACATTTAAAAATGGATAAACTACTTTATTAGACATACATCACTATCATATATATTAATTTTACCTCTATTTTTAACCAATTACATATATTACCACTTTTAATATTTTATACCATACATATTGAAGATACAATCAATACTCATATCCCTTAAAACTAGGATTGATCAATTATTTTTACATTTAAGCTCTAAAATTAGTGTTTTAATTAAAAACAAATATCTTTCTCTAAAGATAGTACGAGTTAGGGTAAAACTCAAACTCTAACTTTCCTCTTCCTCTTTCCTTGAAGAGTCAAAATTTACTGAGAAGAAACACTCAATAAAATGGATGCTCTATAGCTTGTCAACTCACACATCATCAAATTCTTAGCTTTTAATTTTCTCACTCTCAAACCAATTCCCCACGAATCCACCATTTATTCTCGCAAGGGGGGACACCTCTCATGGGAGAGGTAATGAGTATCGTTCTAAGCAAAGATTTCAAGTCCAAAAGATTTATCAAGTTCGACATTGATGATAGTATCAATTGCATACCTTGTATAATATAAATCAATCAAGAAACTTTGCGTCACTTCTCCCGTTGGATCTAGGCACAGTGAGCAACACCGATGAATCAAAAGGTGAAGCAAACACCATCGTAGTAAGATGCCCTAACCATCCACGAAAATAATTGGAAAGTTTCAATAAGCTGTGATTTATGCATGTATTTGACACATTATTAATATATTTGATACATTATTGAGATACAATTAGATGTATCTAGTTTTTATTAGTGTATCTTATTAAGTGTGTATGTATCTAATAAATAAATTGGATATTTGCGTATTATTGAAAATTTATGCATGTATTGACACAATTTGTACATGTATCCTAGTCTTGTCATATGCATATGGTCTTCTATCATGTATCTTGATATTATCATATATATATTTGTTGTGTTATTACAATGTATCTAACTATTTTCATATTTATCTGAGATACATGTTTTTGAATATAACTTATGAAATTGATACTTGATACATCAAATTATACATATAAAAGATACATGAAATAATATTAAATCATATAAATATATATATGAAATTAATATTAGATCATATAAATAGATACATGAAATTAATAGTAGATACTTAATTCTATGATACATATGAATGTACTTGTATGATACTCATGTATCGAATTGTTTAGTTGGTTGGATACATTATATATTGATAATAGATACGCCAAATTAATGAATTCATTATTTTAAGAGTAATAAAATGAAACTAATTAAATTACATGACCAAGATATACATGTTTTTGTCTTTTATTAATAATATAATAAAATGAAATTAATC
This sequence comes from Solanum acaule, assembly GCA_036250505.1. NCBI lineage: Eukaryota > Viridiplantae > Streptophyta > Magnoliopsida > Solanales > Solanaceae > Solanum > Solanum acaule. The sequence continues at coordinate 765 of JAJOOR010039327.1, read as the reverse complement.
AAACATAGATATAGTCCTTGATATTTTGCCTTATATTAATGGATTTAATAAATTTAATTTTTTTAGAATTGATTATCTATGTATTTTGAAAATCCTTAATAACTCTTGTAATTAAGGAAATATGTTACAACCTATTAATTTAAATAAATAAAATATGTATTTCGATTTTAAAATTTAGCAGATACATGTATCTTGCGGATTCAGACTCATGTATCCTAAACACGAAATATGATAGAGGAAGTAATATTTGAAACTATTGGGAATCTTAGTAATTAGGACCTAAACTAGTAGGATTTATGTAGTTTGCCCTTTAAAAATTATTAACCCAATAGTAATAAATCATGGTTCTGTTTTTGCATACCCCTACTTGGCACAGAGATTAAAAAGTAGTAAATGATCGGGGTAATTTTACCAAACACTACTAAAAAAATTTCAAAAAAAGACTGCCAAAAGCGACGGACTGCATCGTTTTTTTGGTCAAAATCGACGAAAAAGTGACGCAGTCACCTCTGTCGCTTTTTAGCCCGACGCTTTTCAAAAAGCGACGAACTGCGTCGCTAAAAAGCAACGGACAACGTCGCTAAAAAAGCGACGGACTGCGTCGCTAAAAAAGCGACGGACTGCGTCGCTAAAAAAGCGACGGACTGCGTCGCTAAAAAGCAACGGACAACGTCGCTAAAAAAGCGATGGACAGCGTCGCGTTTTTTCTATTTTTTAACAAAAGCGACGGAGTCCGTCGCTTTATTTTAATTTTCATTTTTTTAT